>JARQOC010000012.1:8739657-8951940 GCA_033576535.1 Allobates femoralis
GCAGCATGGTATATGGCAATAATGGTGAACAGCATGGTATATGGCAATAATGGTGAGCAGCATGGTATATAGCAATAATGGTGAGCAGCACGGTATATGGCAATAATGGTGAGCAGCACGGTATATGGCAATAATGGTGAGCAGCACGGTATATGGCAATAATGGTGAGCAGCACGGTATATGGCAATAATGGTGAGCAGCACGGTATATGGCAATAATGGTGAGCAGCACGGTATATGGCAATAATGGTGAGCAGCACGGTATATGGCAATAATGGTGAGCAGCATGGTATATGGCAATAATGGTGAGCAGCACGTTATATAGCAATAATGGTGAGCAGCACGGTATATGGCAATAATGGTGAGCAGCATGGTATATAGCAATAATGTTTAGCAGCACGGTATATGGCAATAATGGTGAGCAGCACGGTATATGGCAATAATGGTGAGCAGCACGGTATATGGCAATAATGGTGAGCAGCACGGTATATGGCAATAATGGTGAGCAGCACGGTATATGGCAATAATGGTGAGGAGCACGGTATATGGCAATAATGGTGAGGAGCACGGTATATGGCAATAATGGTGAGCAGCACGGTATATGGCAATAATGGTGAGCAGCACGGTATATGGCAATAATGGTGAGGAGCACGGTATATGGCAGTAATGGAGAGCAGCACGGTATATGGCAATAATGGTGAACAGCATGGTATATGGCAATAATGGTGAGCGGAACGGTATATTGCAATAATGGTGAGCAGCATGGTATATGGCAATAATGGTGAGCAGCACGGTATATGGCAATAATGGTGAGCAGCACGGTATATGGCAATAATGGTGAGCAGCACGGTATATGGCAATAATGGTGAGCAGCATGGTATATGGCAATAATGGTGAGCAGCACGTTATATAGCAATAATGGTGAGCAGCACGGTATATGGCAATAATGGTGAGCAGCATGGTATATAGCAATAATGTTTAGCAGCACGGTATATGGCAATAATGGTGAGCAGCATGGTATATGGCAATAATGGTGAGCAGCACGGTATATGGCAATAATGGTGAGCAGCATGGTATATGGCAATAATGGTGAGCAGCACGGTATATGGCAATAATGGTGAGGAGCACGGTATATGGCAATAATGGTGAGGAGCACGGTATATGGCAATAATGGTGAGCAGCACGGTATATGGCAATAATGGTGAGCAGCACGGTATATGGCAATAATGGTGAGGAGCACGGTATATGGCAGTAATGGAGAGCAGCACGGTATATGGCAATAATGGTGAACAGCATGGTATATGGCAATAATGGTGAGCGGAACGGTATATTGCAATAATGGTGAGCGGAACGGTATATTGCAATAATGGTGAGCAGCATGGTATATGGCAATAATGGTGAGCAGCACGGTATATGGCAATAATGGTGAGCAGCATGGTATATGGCAATAATGGTGAGCAGCACGGTATATGGCAATAATGGTGAGCAGCGTGGTATATGGTAATAATGGTGAGCAGCACGGTATATGGCAATAAAGGTGAGCAGCACGGTATATGGCAATAATGGTGAGCAGCACGGTATATGGCAATAATGTTGAGCAGCACGGTATATGGCAATAATGGTGAGCAGCACGGTATATGGCAATAATGGTGAGCAGCACGGTATATGGTAATAATGGTGAGCAGCACGGTATATGGCAATAATGGTGAGCAGCACGGTATATGGTAATAATGGTGAGCAGCACGGTATATGGCAATAATGGTGAGCAGCACGGTATATGGCAATAATGGTGAGCAGCATGGTATATAGCAATAATGGTGAGCAGCACGGTATATAGGAATAATGGTGAGCAGCACGGTATATGGTAATAATGGTGAGCAGCACGGTATATGGTAATAATGGTGAGCAGCATGGTATATGGCAATAGTGGTGAGCAGCATGGTATATGGCAATAATGGTGAGCAGCACGGTATATGGCAATAATGGTGAGGAGCACGGTATATGGCAGTAATGGAGAGCAGCACGGTATATGGCAATAATGGTGAGGAGCACGGTATATGGCAGTAATGGAGAGCAGCACGGTATATGGCAATAATGGTGAACAGCATGGTTATGGCAATAATGGTGAGCGAACGGTATATTGCAATAATAGTGAGCAGCATGGTATATGGCAATAATGGTGAGCAGCACGGTATATGGCAATAATGGTGAGCAGCATGGTATATGGTAATAATGGTGAGCAGCACGGTATATGGCAATAAAGGTGAGCAGCACGGTATATGGCAATAATGGTGAGCAGCACGGTATATGGCAATAATGTTGAGCAGCACGGTATATGGCAATAATGGTGAGCAGCACGGTATATGGTAATAATGTTGAGCAGCACGGTATATGGCAATAATGGTGAGCAGCACGGTATATGGCAATAATGGTGAGCAGCACGGTATATGGCAATAATGGTGAGCAGCACGGTATATGGTAATAATGGTGAGCAGCACGGTATATGGTAATAATGGTAAGCAGCACGGTATATGGCAATAATGGTGAGCAGCACTGGTATATGGCAATAATGGTGAGCAGCACGGTATATGGCAATAATGGTGAGCAGCACGGTATATGGCAATAATGGTGAGCAGCAGGTATATGGCAATAGTGGTGAGCAGCATGGTATATGCTTATAGAAGAAACATTTCCATATTTACATACACTGCTTCCATTCATTGTGGATAGAAGCCTCGGCCTGGGCACCCAATAGTTAATCCCTGTGGACGTATTCTCTATTTTTTAGCATTTAGAGTTTTTCCTTTCCTCTGTTCCTGCAGGTTAGTGATCGCCCTGTACCCATTGCTTAGCATTGCTCAAACCTAAAAGGGTTTTATAAATGTCTACTATTGTCTTAACTCGATGCACCCGCAGCAGCGACCCGGCTCACGACTACCCTGCAGTGACTCTGAAAAGCCTCGCAACGTACATTAAAGGCAATGTAATCAAGCTGCAGCTAAATCTGCTGCCCCCGATGCCAGTGTGTGCCCCCGCGTACCACCCGCTCACCCACTCATTAACCCTTCGGTGCTATAGCTGGTGGCTGGAAATGCTTGTTTTGGTTTCTTTCAGTGTGAAGCTCCGAGGTCCTGAATTTCTTTTACTCGTGTTATTTAGTATTAGTAATTAAAGTCATCGCCTTTTTCCATTATTTTTCCGTTAAGTTATGGAATATTCTTTACAGAACTTTCTAGCAAAATTGATGGAATATTTTCAAAATCCAAATTTGCCAGGTTGGACACATATTTTTGCAAAAAATATCACTGTCTGTATATTGTAATAATGCAAACCCTGAAAAGAAGAGTGTAAGGATAAGTTCACACTATTGGATCTTTGAGTAACCCCATATCCATCCGCATCCTCTTGGATTCCCTTAGATCCTTCTGCATCCCCCTGGATCCTCCCACATCCCTCTGGATCCAAGCATATGGACATCACGTTGGACTTCTCCTCTGCCTATCATCCTCAGTCCAATGGGCAGGTGGAGCGCATTAACCTATCTTTGGCACTTCGCCAACGCTCATCAAGATAACTGGACCTGTCTCCTCCCATGGGTAGAATTCGCTTACAACAATCACTCTAGTGAGTCGTCAGCTAAATCTCCCTTTGTCGTGGTATTCGGGCAACATCCTGGTTTACCTCTTCCGATCTCCTTAGCATCCGGCAACCCGGCGACTGATGCATTGTCCGTGGACTTCTCCAAGATCTGGAGAGAGACCAGAGACGCTCTAACACAAGCCTCCGGCAGGATGGAGGGACATGCCGATAAGATTCGCCATCATTCCTCCCGGGCGATAAAGTGTGGCTTTCCAGATATGTCAGGCTGATGGTGCCATCCTACAAATTGGGGCCGCGTTATATCGGTCCCTTTGAAGTCATGGGACGCATCAATAATGTTGCCTACAAGCTGAGACTGCCTGCCTCGCTTCGCATCTCTAACTCCTTTCATGTCTTGTTGTTGAAACCAGTGGTGCTTAATCGCTTTCATCCATCCTCCGGCACTGTGCCACGGCCTCTCAGCTCCGAGAATGTCTATGTAGTCAGGGACATCCTTGCCATGAAGAAAAGTAGAGGCAAAACCCTCTTCCTAATTGACTGGGTTGGCTTCGATGCTGAGGAGAGATCCTGGGAGCATGGGAGAACATTGATGCACCACGCATTCTGGCGAGGTTCTTAGCACACCTTCGAGGAGGGGGCGTGAGGGAGGGGGTACTGTTAGGTCCCCTGGCACCACTCCCCAGCTCACCTATCCTGGGTCTGCATCCTCTGCTCCTCTACCGATCGGGCATCCGGCGTCCAGGCGTGCTGTGTCTCGGAGCCATCGCTGGGTCCCATTCCTGTCTGCTGACCACCAGGCTCACACATCAGCACAGTCATGAACCTAATCAGCGGTGCACTAAGCGCGGCCGCGCTCCTCCCCTGTGAATCTGGGGGCCGGCACGACTCAACCTGACACTCCCCTTGACCAATAGCTGTCCATCCTTCGGTATATCAGGCTACCTCCACTGCTGGGAGGTGCCTGATTATGAATTAGTAAGCTTCTACTTCTCTGGCTGTTAGTCAGGCCTTCCTTGGGCTCTCCTCTGGTAGAACCTGTTCCAGCTCTCCTGACCCGGCTCTGGTGCCTCCTTCCCAGTTTGGCCTTACCGCAGTATAGGCTAACCCTAAAAGCCGCCCCCCTGGTACTAGCAGCTGTGGTATTTAGACCCCCCTGGGCTTGCCCCTGATAACCCTGTATGGGGTTGGCTAAACTAGGACCAGCTCAGCCAGGGGAATTCGGTACCACGGCCCAGTGGGTCCACTCTAGGACGCCTTCCCCAAGAAGCGTGACAACGGTGCACTGTGCACCTAGAGACATGACGCAGCTATAGACATTGTGAGGCATGCCTGCACTATAGCACGTGGCCAGTATGACTCACATGGCTTGTTGCAATCTGGGTGATTGCTTGACCTAGCAGTACACACAGGGTTAAGTGTGATTTAGCTCTGTAGTGGTACACACGGGTTAAATGCAGCTAGGTCTGTGGATGAGTGGTGCTGATTACTCACTGGATTCCAGGTGTGGGTGTGGCAGGCAGGATATGAAGTTGCCTAGTGCTGTGTCAGATCAGAACAGTATGGACCTCTGAGATGTGAGGATGTAGGTCAGAGGAATCCCGTCCCTTTAGGGATGTGGGGGAAGCCTGCCCTCTCCATGCGAGAGGCACCTGTCCCTCTGACGAATGTGTGGGAGCTTGTGGCCAGCCAGTGGGTTAAGATGGCTCCTGGAGTTGGGGGACCCTGGCCGAACCTGAAGGGTGCTCGCTCAGATGTGGGGTGCAGCCGTGGACCTGTAGACCTGCCTGGTATGGAGGTTTGGTGGTGGCTGGTGTCCTGGAAATACGTGGTGAGGAGGCCTTGGGGACGCCTGGTTTACCCAGTAGCTTAGGTTTGCTAAACTCTGGTCTGAGCCCATATAGGCTGCAGTCTATGGATATTTTATGATGGACTGTGTGTGTGAATGTGTATAAGGCGGTGTTCCATAAGGTGGGGACACGTACTATGGAGAATGTCTCTAGTGTTCCATAAGGTGGGGACACGTACTATGGAGAATGTCTCTAGTGTTCCATAAGGTGGGGACACGTGAAGTCCATGGATATTGTATGATGGACTGTATGTGTGCATGAGTGATATTGGGTATGTTTCAAGGGCCAGGCAGTCGTAACCGCCATTGGGACCAAAGGTCTCGGTGATACATGTGAATCATATCATGGTTTATGTAAAAGTGCCATGTATGATGTATCCAAGTGTGAATAGTGTCGGGCGGGCATAGCCACCATTGGGGACAGACTGTGAGGTCTATAATGTTCCTGTTTATGTATTATATGTAAATATGAAGTGTAGATAATGCCAGGCGGGCATAGCCGCCATTAGAACCAGACCGGATCTATAAGGGTCGCCTTGAGGTTCTGCTGAGGTGATAAATGTAAATACTGTCTTGTAGGATGTACAGGGTGTAGATACGGCTAGGTGGCCGGGACCCCCAGAGGAGCCACGGATAGTGCTCCTGATAGTCGATGGAGCTGGTAGATAGTGCTCCAGTGTATATAATATATGTCATGTGAGTTGTGAATGTCCTGTAATATGATTGATGTGAGTAGAGTTTTATATGTGAAATGTAATGTGTATTGTATGTTATAAGCAGTAAATGATAGTATAATAAACTGCTATATTATGTTATTTTTTAAAAAACACGGTTATCGGTGTCATTCCGTTGCGAAGCGAGTCCCCTGGGCGAGCGCTATCTCACAACATGCATACATGACCAGTGCAATCCTATGCATACATGACCAGCGCAATCCTATGCATGCATGACCAGTGCAATCCTATGCATACATGATCAGTGCAATCCTATGCATACATGACCAGCGCAATCCTATGCATACATGACCAGCACAATCCTATGCATACATGACCAGCACAATCCTATGCATACATAACCAGTGCAATCCTATGCATACATGACCAGCGCAATCCTATGCATACATGATCAGCGCAATCCTATGCATACATGACCAGCACAATCCTATGCATACATGATCAGTGCAATCCTATGCATACATGACCAGTGCAATCCTATGCATACATAACCAGTGCAATCCTATGCATACATGACCAGCGCAATCCTATGCATACATGACCAGCACAATCCTATGCATACATAACCAGTGCAATCCTATGCATACATGACCAGTGCAATCCTATGCATACATGATCAGCGCAATCCTATGCATACATGATCAGTGCAATCCTATGCATACATGATCAGCGCAATCCTATGCATGCATGACCAGTGCAATCCTATGCATACATGATCAGTGCAATCCTATGCATACATAACCAGTGCAATCCTATGCATACATGACCAGCGCAATCCTATGCATACATGACCAGCACAATCCTATGCATACATAACCAGTGCAATCCTATGCATACATGACCAGTGCAATCCTATGCATACATGACCAGTGCAATCCTATGCATACATGACCAGTGCAATCCTATGCATACATGACCAGTGCAATCCTATGCATACATGATCAGTGCAATCCTATGCATACATAACCAGTGCAATCCTATGCATACATGACCAGCGCAATCCTATGCATACATGACCAGCACAATCCTATGCATACATAACCAGTGCAATCCTATGCATACATGACCAGTGCAATCCTATGCATACATGATCAGCGCAATCCTATGCATACATGATCAGTGCAATCCTATGCATACATAACCAGTGCAATCCTATGCATACATGACCAGCGCAATCCTATGCATACATGACCAGCACAATCCTATGCATACATAACCAGTGCAATCCTATGCATACATGACCAGTGCAATCCTATGCATACATGACCAGTGCAATCCTATGCATACATGACCAGTGCAATCCTATGCATACATGATCAGTGCAATCCTATGCATACATAACCAGTGCAATCCTATGCATACATGACCAGCGCAATCCTATACATACATGATCAGCGCAATCCTATGCATACATGACCAGTGCAATCCTATGCATACATGATCAGCGCAATCCTATGCATACATGACCAGCGCAATCCTATGCATACATGATCAGCGTAATCCTATGCATACATAACCAGCACAATCCTATGCATACATAACCAGCGCAATCCTATGCATACATAACCAGCGCAATCCTATGCATACATGATCAGCGCAATCCTATGCACACATGACCAGCACAATCCTATGCATACATGACCAGCACAATCCTATGCATACATGACCAGCACAATCCTATGCATACATGATCAGCGCAATCCTATGCATACATGATCAGCGCAATCCTATGCATACATGATCAGCGCAATCCTATGCATACATGATCAGCGCAATCCTATGCATACATGATCAGCGCAGTCCTGTGCATACATGATCAGCGCAGTCCTGTGCATACATGATCAGCGCAATCCTATGTATACATGATCAGTGCAATCCTATGCATACATGATCAGCGCAATCCTATGCATACATGATCAGTGCAATCCTATGCATACATGATCAGCGCAATCCTATGTATACATGTCCAGCGCAATCCTATGCATACATGACCAGCGCAATCCTATGCCTACATGATCAGCGCAATCCTATGCATACATGTCCAGCGCAATCCTATGCATACATGATCAGCCCAATCCTATGCATACATGATCAGCCCAATCCTATGCATACATGACCAGCCCAATCCTATGCATACATGACCAGTGCAATCCTATGCATACATGATCAGCGCAATCCTATGCATACATGACCAGCGCCATCCTATGCATACATGACCAGCGCAATCCTATGCATACATGATCAGCGCAATCCTATGCATACATGACCAGCGCAATCCTATGCATACATGATCAGCGCAATCCTATGCATACATGATCAGCGCAATCCTATGCATACATGACCAGCGCAATCCTATGCATACATGACCAGCGCAATCCTATGCCTACATGATCAGCGCAATCCTATGCCTACATGATCAGCGCAATCCTATGCATACATGATCAGCGCAATCCTATGCATACATGATCAGCGCAATCCTATGCCTACATGATCAGCGCAATCCTATGCATACATGACCAGCGCAATCCTATGCATACATGATCAGCGCAATCCTATGCATACATGACCAGCGCAATCCTATGCATACATGATCAGCCCAATCCTATGCATACATGACCAGCGCAATCCTATGCATACATGATCAGCCCAATCCTATGCATGCATGACCGGCGCAATCCTATGCATACATGACCGGCGCAATCATATGCATACATGATCGGCGCAATCCTATGCATACATGATCAGCACAATCCTATGCATACATGATCAGCGCCATCCTATGCCTACATGATCAGCGCCATCCTATGCATACATGACCAGCGCAATCCTATGCATACATGACCAGCGCAATCCTATGCATACATGATCAGCGCAATCCTATGCATACATGACCGGCGCAATCATATGCATACATGATCGGCGCAATCCTATGCATACATGATCGGCGCAATCCTATGCATACATGATCAGCGCAATCCTATGCCTACATGATCAGCGCCATCCTATGCATACATGACCAGCGCAATCCTATGCATACATGACCAGTGCAATCCTATGCATACATGACCAGCACAATCCTATGCATACATGATCAGCGCAATCCTATTCATACATGATCAGTGCAATCCTATGCATACATGATCAGCGCAATCCTATGCATACATGATCAGCGCAATCCTATGCATACATGATCAGCGCAATCCTATGCATACGTGACCAGCGCAATCCTATGCATACATGACCAGCGCAATCCTATGCATACATGACCGGCGCAATCCTATGCATACATGATCAGCGCAATCCTATGCATACATGAACAGCGCAATCCTATGCATACATGAACAGCGCAATCCTATGCATACATGATCAGCGCAATCCTATGCATACATGATCAGTACAATCCTATGCATACATGATCAGCACAATCCTATGCATACATGAACAGTGCAATCCTATGCATACATGACCAGCGCAATCCTATGCATACATGACCAGCGCAATCCTATGCATACATGACCAGCGCAATCCTATGCATACATGATCAGCGCCATCCTATGCATACATGACCAGCGCAATCCTATGCATACCTTTGTATCGTAGATGCGGCTGATACAATGTATTTCAGAGTAGTTGAAGACTCTCTGGTGCCAGTTTAGCGTTACCCATTAGGTCACAGAGTCAGGGAATTATATTTCCAGCTTAATCCATTTACAGTCCTCCTCTAATAAGCTTTTTATAATACCGGTGTTTAGGGCATAGGATTTATTCTTCTCAACTAAAATGCAATAAACCCTGTAGACTGATTACATTCATCTTTAAGGAGGGCATATAGATTCTTTCATCTGGACTGCCCGGATTGCTATTCTAATTAAGAACAGATTTGTTTGTAAAACTCCTGAATGTAACGCACATTAAAAATCATTTACATGAATGATAGAAAAGCCGCCATTGTATGTTGTTACTCACTGCACTCATTAGAAGCTAATTAGCCGAATTGCCGGCTAAAATCAGCTGCACCGCGTGCAATAAACCGACGTCATTGACTCTCGTACAAATGGTAATTACATTGTAAATAATGACACTAATAGGTGGCGGAACTGAACCTCTGAGAAAGAGACCATTGAGAAAAAAGCAAAGATTGATGTGATCGTAGCGCTAGGGAGGTCGGGGGCGGGTAACGCCGCACGCTCGCCACTCCGGGGACTGGTCATTTGGTTTACTATTCGGTAGAAGTAGGGCGGCCGTTGGCTCGGGAAATTATAAGAGTAAATGATAGAACAATTTATGGCATAAACCAAGGATAATGGGTAGGAAAGGTTTTCACTTGGCATGTACGCTCTTCTGGATGACCCTTGAGTCTGCCAATGCTATGACCGAACCCATCTATTCAAAGGATAATGCCACGGGGTAGTAAGGAATGACAAGTGGCCAGAGTCTCCTAGATTGATCCTCAGGCTAGGGGGGCCCTAGCTGTCTCTTATCTCAGAGATACCTTTGATGGTGAAGATGTCTTGGCTGCCACCCTTGCCCTACTCCTGGCCAGCCCTGGTCTAACATCCCCTCTCCCTCACCCAGGGGCGTCAGGACAGGTAAAGTAAAACTCCACACAAATAGAACAATGGGGAAACCAAAGACTCTCACTCACAGCAATATACACAGAGGTGTATGACAATACGTGCAAAGGAAGAAATAATGAGCAGGGAAGAAATAACCAGACGACAAGAGCATTTTTACAGCAACTAAACAGCACTCAGAAGATCACCAGTAACTGGATCACCACAGTACATGGACCGGTATTGTAAAAGCTATAGTCCGCATGGGAAGACAGATTCCACAATAATTAAAAGGCAGGGAGCGACTGTGATAGGATCACGTGTTCTGGGAAACCTCAGGGTACCTGAGTGAGTGGGTAGTTATGTTTCTGGTGCACATGACGCGTCAAGAAAGTTCACAGCCACAGCGGGTTGCAGTCTTCAGGTTTCTTGCTCACAGTCACTGTGCAACAGCCCGGTGAGCACTGGGTTCTCGGAGGCAGGGATTCAGCTACACTCGGGTAGAAGGATGACAAGTAACCGGTACCCCTTCTATTTCCTTCCTTTGCCGTCTCACAGTACGCTTGATTCTCCCTCCTGCCTTCCGCCTCACCACACAGAGCTCTGAGCCAGTGGCTGTGGATTTTCTTAGGGGGTTAACCTGCAGTGTCTCCCCCTTAGCTCTATGTTTGCCACCTTTTCAGAAAATCTGTGCAGTTGTTGACTGTGTCACCATGGAAGTACCACAGCCTCCGGGTTTCTTGCTGAGCCTGGTCTGTCTTCTCCACTAGACTTGGGGTCCCGGTGCCCCTTTTCTTCGGCCTGATCCCTCCACTGCCTTGTGCTTGACAATGGATACAAGCCCCATGGGTGAAATGTTCACTGCCCGTGCCTCTGGGACCCTCTCTTCCACCTGGAGCCACCTGGTTCTCTTCCTTTGCTCCTCTGTCTGGCCTCAGGACGAGCTCCCACTTGCTCCAGTCCTCTGGACACTTCTCTTAAGTTCTTTTCCTTCTGTGACAGGCTTTCTTTCTCTAGCTTCCCTCCAACTCGACTCTAGCTGATTTGCTCTGGTACTCTCTCTCTGCAGCTCAACTGTCCTCTCTGCTGTTCAACTGTCTCTCCTGCTTTCTAGATCTCTCCCACTCTATTTATACCCTTTGTCACGTGTCCCACATCCTCTATGTGTGTGCTTCATAACTTCACTCCTCCCAGGTGCTCCCTCTAACTACTTCCTCTTCACACATCCCCACTACCCTGGTTCCTAGTGTGTGATCTGGGTGTCCCGACACCGGTCTGTGCCCCTTTTACCCGAGAGTTGGATACTACACCCTAAATGGGGTGCAGTACCTCTGTGGTTACTGGATCCGCAGGGGTCAACATTACAGTTTGGGTTCAGAAGTAGAGGAGTTGTAAAAATAAAGAAAATAGTCATTAAACATCATTATACTTACCATGTCCTGCCATCCTGCCACGTGTTCTTATAGGGCCGCTCATTAATCTTCTGGATATTCACTGCAGAGGGACCCAACAGCCAATCACAAATGCTTTCACAGAGAATGGGTGTCTGTGATTGGCTGTTGGAGTAATCTGGAAACTTCCCATACATTCCTAATGTTAGGATGTATGGGTTGGTTTCAGGTTACTCCAGCAGCCAATCACAGATGGCCATTTTCTGTGACAGCATCTGTGATTGGCTGTTGGGTCCCTTACCAGTGAATGTCCAGAAAGTTAATGAGTGGCCCCAGTGGCGTGACCAGAGTCTGCCCCCCCCCCTCACGCGCACACTCGTTGGTCAGATGAATGGGCCTCATGTAACGTTCTAAATTCTCTTAAGACTCACAAATTGACCCCTCTACTCCTTCATATGCATTAATGTCCCTCATCCTGCTATATATGGTCCCCCTCCTGGAATATGGCCCTTATTGTGGTATATATGTCCCCCATTCTGGTTTATATGGTCCTTCTTCTCCCGCCATCATGGTTGTCCAATTATTGTAATGCATCCCCATATTTCTCCATATATTACAATGTACCCCCTGGTCCTCTATGTATTATAATGCATCCCATAGTCCTCCATTCATAAGGTAGCCAACATACTCATTCAATTATTATAATAAACCCCCATTATCCTCCATATAATATAATGCAGCCTCATAGCCCTCCTTATAGCATAATGCAGCCTCATAGCCCTCCTAATAGCATAATGCAGCCTCATATCCTCTCCATATAGTATAATGCAGCCTCATAGCCCTCCATATAGTATAATGCACCCTTATAGCCTCTCCATATAGTATAATGCACCCTCATAGCCTCTCCATATAGTATAATACAGCATCGTAGCCTCTCCATACAGTGTAATACAGCCTCATAGCCTCTCTAAATAGTATAATACAGCCTCATAGCCTCTCAATATAGTATAATACAGCCTCATAGCCTCTCCATATAGTATAACACAGCCTCACAGCCTCTCCATATAGTATAACACAGCCTCATAGCCTCTCCATATAGTATAATACAGCCTCATAGCCTCTCCTTATAGTATAATAATACAGCCTTATAGCCTCTCCATAGAGTATAATACAGCCTCATAGCCTCTCCATATAGTATAATACAGCCTCATAGCCTCTCCATATAGTATAATACAGCCTTATTGCTTCTCCATATAGTATAATAATACAGCCTCATAGCCTCTGCATATAGTATAATACAGCCTTATAGCCTCTCCATATAGTATAATAATACAGCCTCATAGCCTCTCCATAGAGTATAATACAGCCTCATAGCCTCTCCATATAGTATAATACAGCCTCATAGCCTCTCCATATAGTATAATACAGCCTCATAGCCTCTCCATATAGTATAATACAGCCTCATAGCCTCTCCATATAGTATAATAATACAGCCTCATAGCCTCTCCATAGAGTATAATACAGCCTCATAGCCTCTCCATATAGTATAATACAGCCTTATAGCCTCTCCATATAGTATAATACAGCCTCATAGCCTCTCCATATAGTATAATACAGCCTCATAGCCTCTCCATATAGTATAATACAGCCTCATAGCCTCTCCATATAGTATAATACAGCCTTATAGCCTCTCTATATAGTATAATACAGCATCATAGCTTCTCCATATAGTATAACACAGCCCCACAGCCTCTCCATATAGTATAATACAGCCTCAAAACCTCTCCATGTAGTATAATAAAGCCTCATAGCCTCTCCATATAGTATAATACAGCTGGCTCGCAAATGGCGGGGACCGTGGGGTACTCAGAACCAGGCCCTATCATCATCGTCTGGGGCTGCAGTATGGCGAGACCCGATCCGTGATCCCCTCATCGGGCGATCAGTTTAAAAGGGGAATTTGAAAAAAATGGATAAAAATAAAATAACATCAAAACTAAAAGTTTTTGTCGTGACGCCACTCGTGGAATGCGGCCGGTATAGCCACTGCTGCAGTCGGGACCTCTGGGGATGATGGGAGTAGTAGCGAGGATGCTTCAGCTCTCCACGGGAAGAGCAGGTCCCCAGGGCAACCGTAAAGTCTACGGAGATGATACGTTATTGGGGGTGTAAAGACTTAGTGTACGGAATACCGACATAGGGGTAACAGTTTCCTTTATCCTTACTGAAGTCAGAAGCAGAATCCAGGGCACAGTTCACAAGCGATGTTAGGGGTCCGGAGCCTTGAAGCAAGTTCAGGTTTTCCACACCTGGCAGGTTCGGAGGCCTCCCTGCTGCGCTGTTCTCTGTGGGCCCTGGCTACTCAAAGCTGTGCTGTGACCCTCTCCTGTCTTGTCTGTCTTGGCCGTGTGACAGGCGGCTTGAGCCATTTTGGTGTTACTCTCCTTTCACTGTGTCTCTTGAGCTCTTTGTTACGGCTGTGTCTCCTGGCCTTGTGGTAGGTGAACAACTTGGAACTACTCGCCCTCCGGTGTTGGCTGCTGGGCATAAAGTCCCTGTTGACCTCGGACTCCGGCGTCTGTACTGCGCTCAGTGCTGGGGCGAGCTGGCTCTGCTCTACTCCCCACACCTTTTCTCCCTTTCCCTCAGACCCCCACCTACAGGTCACTCACACTGTCTAGTCAGTAACCTAGGACGAGCCTGGCACAGCTACCGTCTGTAGGATGCCTTCCACAGTCCTCCTAGGAACTGAACTGCCTGACCCCAGACCAGAATTTATAGGGGACCTGTCCTGAACTTGGACTTTAGAGCTCCCCCTTCTGGCCTAGAGTTGGGAAGGTGTTGTGCGTGTATTTCGCCTGAGGTGGGTACCTTTCCTTGCTTCCAAGCTTAATATTGTGGCAACCGAACTCTGGGGCGCCACACAGCTTCATAGCCTCTCCATATAGCATAATGCAGCCTTATATCTCTCATAGAGTGCAGTATTATATATGCGTGGTGCCCCTATGTCTAGGCGCCACAGGGAGGTACTGCACCCCAAACAGAAGTTGTATTGCCTCCGTAGTTATGGATTTGGGGTTTCCTTGTAGAGTCTGTCCTAAGCACCCATACACTAGCCCCCCTTAGAATAGGGACCATATATTCAGTAGGTCCAGGGGGTGGAGCTTAGAGTAGAGCGGGAGACTTGAGTGACAGTTGAGCTAATTTTAGTTAGACAGTGCTGGGAAGGCAGCCAGAGAGGATGTGCCTGACAGCGTTCCTGATAGGAGGGCGCCTCTTAGAGGGAGGTGACCCGGGAACCGGAGGGGACGAACCAGATCTGATTGGAGCCAGCTGGGGAAGTCTGGGGTCAACAACGGCATACCGGAGCCGAGGCAATCAGTGGTCTATCCCTGGTTAGCGAACCCTCAAGCTGCGGGACCGACAGGAGGGAGCCATAGCACCACAGACTGTACCTTTACATCAGTCCTATATTGGGTCCAGGACACTTTAAGGAAAAGGACCGAATTCCGGTGGCGGGAGGATTAGCTTGTTGTCGTTCCCGTCCGTACCGGTAAGGAACCGAACGTACTTAACTGTAACAGACCAGTGGACTGGCGTAGGAGCTCTGCAGAGTGGTTAAAGAGAGTAAGAAGGACACAGACCCCGAAAGCCATTAAAAGGGACCATCAACAGACGCTACAGCAGGGGTCTCAAACACGCAACCCGCAACGTTCCCCAATGCGGCTCGGGGCACCATGAAAGAAAAAAGCATGCCCCAGGACATTGCAAATGGAGCTGCCATGGTACCGCTTTATTGTGACTTCCGGGTACCGCCGGCTCAAACAAGTGCCTTCGTGCATGTACATTCACGCAAGCAGGCGGCCGGTGGACCAATTAGAAGCCTCCTGTGACGTCAGCTGCAGGCGTCTGATTGGTCCGCCGGCCGTCTGCTTTCATGAATGTACAGGCGCGAAGGCATTTGTTTGAGCCAGCGGTACCCGGAAGTCACAATAAAGCGGGTATCGCGGCGGCTCCATGTATAATGGCCCGGGGCATCAGGTGTGTATGAGGGAGAGATAGAGAGAGAGTGTGTGTATGTGTGAGTGTATTTGTGTGTATTTGTGAGTGAGTGTGTGAGTGAGTATGTGTATATGTGTGAGTATTTGTGTGTATATGTGAGTGTTTATGTGTATATGTGTGAGTGTATGTGTGTGTGTATATGTGAGTGTTTATGTGTATATGTGTGAGTGTATGTGTGTGTATATGTGAGTGAGTGTATATGTGTGAGTGTATGTGTGTGTGAATATTTCTGAGTGTGTATATGTGTGTGTGTATATGTGTGTGTACATTTGTATGTGAGTGTGTATATGTGTGTGAGTGTATGTGTGAGTGTGTGTATATGTGTAAGTGTATTCCCGCATTGCCTGGGCGGCACATCGCTGGCAGCTGGTGCCGGCTGCTGGGTGCCGGCTGGCGCTGTGTGCTGGCTGGTGTCGGCTGCCGGGTGCTAGCTGGTCCCAGCTGCTGCCGGCAAGTGGGAGATTGGGAGCCACAGAGGAAGAAGCTGCCAGGATGAGAAGAGTGGAGTCAGGTTAGGCGCTGTTACAGCCGAAGATAACAGCCTGGGGGGGAAGAGGGGAACGTGACCGCTGAAAGTGCCTAGGGCGGCAGGAACTACAAATATGGCCCTATGTAAGTGTGTCAATGTGTGAGTGTGTAAGTGTTTGTGTGAATATGTCTGAGGATGTATGTATGTATGTGTGAGTGTGTGTGAGTGTGTATGTGTGTGTGTGATTGTGCGGGTGTGTATATGTGTGAGTGTGTGTGTGTTTGTGTGAATATGTCTGAGAATGTATGTGTGAGTGTGTATGTGAGTGTATGTGTATATGTGTGAGTGTGTGTGTATATGTGTGAGTGTGTGGGTGTGTATATGTGCCAGCCAGTGCAATGACTGGCACAGAGCAGATCCTGGAGTGTATGGGCAGTCAGTGCAATGACTGGCACAGAGCGGATCCTGGAGTGTATGGGCAGCCAGTGCAATGACTGGCACAGAGCGGATCCTATAATGTATGGGCAGCCAGTGCAATGACTGGCACAGAGCGGATCCTATAATGTATGGGCAGCCAGTGCAATAACTGGCACAGAGCGGATCCTATAATGTATGGGCAGCCAGTACAATGATTGGCACAGAGCTGATCCTATAGTGTATGGGCAGCCAGTACAATGACTGGCACAGAGCGGATCCTATAATGTATGGGCAGCCAGTACAATGACTGGCGCAGAGTGGATCCTATAATGTATGGGCAGCCAGTACAATGACTGGCACATGGCGGATTCTATAATGTATGGGCAGCCAGTACAATGACTGGCACATGGCGGATTCTATAATGTATGGGCAGCCAGTACAATGATTGGTACAGAGCGGATTATGTAATGTATAGGCAGCCAGTGCAATGACAGGCACAGAGCGGATCCTATAGTGTATGGGCAGCCAGTGCAATGACAGGCACAGAGCGGATCCTATAGTGTATGGGCAGCCAGTGCAATGACTGGCACAGAGCGGATCCTATAGTGTATGGGCAGCCAGTGCAATGACAGGCACAGAGCGGATCCTATAGTGTATGGGCAGCCAGTGCAATGACTGGCACAGAGCAGATCCTATAGTGTATGGGCAGCCAGTGCAATGACAGGCACAGAGCAGATCCTATAATGTATGGGCAGCCAGTGCAATGACTGGCACAGAGCGGATCCTATAGTGTATGGGCAGCCAGTGCAATGACTGGCACAGAGCGGAAGCATCTGAGTACTGATTGGCCAGATAGGTGATCCTGGCTGCTGCATTAAGGATAGACTGGAGAGGTGAAAGCCTAGTGAGGGGAGGCTAATTAACCAATTGGACTGTGACTTAGTTATTTGTAGATATAGATCTTCCTTCTTCGGGTCAGATCTGGTTTTCGTCTTGTACGGCAAAGTGATTTTTGTTCTAAGTCGTCTTCCACAATATGTTCTCATTCTTTGAGGGATCTCCAGAGTCTCCAATGCTTTGTCAAGACTCCAGCGACCGCCTCCCAGGCCAATGCCCGTTACATACGAGATGTGATACAATATAACGTTCATCGGGAAGGTCTAGCGCTGGGACGGTGTATTGTAATTATATTGTGGTAATTGGCTGTCAGACTTATCGCCCGTGTTATTGCCGCTATTAAACACAAGACAAGCCTTAAAAAATGGAGGACATTGATCTGTTTATTGTGATGCACTAATTAACACCAAACTGACAGAAACAGAAGTTTATAACGAGATTAGGTGGGTTGTGATTTTCAATTATCTTTGTGTTCGCGGAAAATAGCTGAGAAGTGAGGACTGATAAATCCTTCTGGAGGAACGTGTAAGCTATAAAAAAGGAGAGGAGGAAATTACACTCCCCCATGAACACCAAGCCGGGTAGAGAAGGAGATAAAGTATCCATTATTCCATCATTCTGCAATCCCTGACCCTCTTTATCGATTCATCCAAAAAAGGTGTGAAGCTGTGGTACGGCACAATGGCAGTGAGTATTATCAGTGTCTGCACATGTGGCGCCCCCCTCTGACTAGGCGCCACTGGGAAGTATTGCACTTTAACAACAAATGTGGTAACCCTGTAAAGTTGTCAGTTCAAGGTTCAACTTATGGAGTCTATTCTTACACACACCTAGGACTAAACCACTTAGAATAGGGGGGAACCGGATTTTAGTAGGTCCCAAAAAGGGGGGTAGAGTAGTGGGAGTGAGTGACAGTTAGAGTAGACAGCGCTGGGAAGGCAGTCAGAAAGGACGAGCCTGACGGCATCGCTGTCAGGAGGACCCCCATCTTCAGGTGGGGGCCCAGGACAGTAGGCAACGGGCCAGGACTGGTTGGAGCCGGCTGGTCATGTTGGGGGAAGCATCAGCAGTGCGGGTAGCCGAAGCGGTCAGAAGTTCCTCTCCGACCGCAGACCGACGAGCTGCGGGCCCATCATTACCGGGTAGCTGACAGTGCCACAAGGTACATCGCCCCTCAGCACCAAAAATAGATCCAAGATCACAGGAGCAACGGTCCGGATTCCGGTGGCGGGAGGATTTGCTTACTTGGCCTCCCGTCCGTACTGGTAAAGGAAACCCATGCTCCACCGTGGGAGATCAGGGGGACTGGCGGGAGAGCTCTGCGAGGGTGGTAGAGTCTGAGAAAAATAAAGTAGACCCTGGAAGCCAACGAGGGAAGAACACCTAGAGACTCCATAACGGGGAACCTTGAACTGGCGACAGACCCCCGATAAGCCAAACTGTACTGTGTTTCATCATCATCCGCCGGTACCCAGTAAAGTGGAGTTAAAGTTGAACTGGTCTCTGTTATTCTTCTTGCCGTGCCCGGAGGGCTTCAGTATCATCAGCAGCAGCTCACCAGAGGGGTAAGAATAACAACAACTACTCCCCTCATCCCTCCTCATCCTCATCCATCATCGCTGCCCTAAGGTAATAGCTCCACCTGTGGAGAGCTGTACCATACTCTGCTGCACCCACCATCACCTAAGCGGCCTGCTTGCAGCGCCGGTGCCAAATTACCGGGAACTACAGGTGGCGTCACGTACCCTTGTAAATATTCCCTCCCCACCCATATAACTCAAATGATAACCAGGGCACGAAACCGGGAACCCGATCAACCGTGATTCCCCATCCAGGAAGCCATCAGTCCCGGTGTCCGAGTACCCCTAGCATTGGCCGCATCACACACTTGAGGGAAAACTACGAGAATTTAGACTTTATGGCCATTTTACACGCGGCTACATTTGTAGCTTATCCACAGGTAACTTACTGGCTGCAGTGAAATCATGGAGACAAGGTTCTATCTTGTTGCTGTGTACAAATGGAATAATGTCTCCATGATTTCACTGCAGCCAGTAAGTTACCTGTGGATAAGCTAGAAAAGTAGCCGCGTGTAAAGGGGCCATTAGTCTCATGAAACTTCACTACGAGGATCAAGGGTGGTCAGTATGTGGTCCTCTGAAACTCCTCTCTTTGCTCCTTACACAATCTCTTTGCTCGATACATGAAGTGTGCATGCTTTTAGGGTAAATGGGACAGCCAGGATAGCACTCAAGTCATCACTGGAGACAAAAAAAGTTGGCCAACGAGAACATCTTTGCACCCTGGACTCAAGAACATAGTTGTGGAAAGTTTAGATGATTCCACTAAAGTTCTCCTGCCACCGCTCCACATTAAGCTTGAAAAGATGAAGCAGTTTGTGAAAGCTCCACCGAGAGGAGGAGACACTTTTAAGTACCTTTGTACCAAGTTTCAGATATTGTCCGGAGCAAAACTGAAAAAAAGTCATTTTTGTGTGTCTGGATTTTGGGCAACTCATGAATTACGGTGTGTTTGAAACATTAATGAAAACTGTTCAGACAAGGGCTTAATAAAAGAAAGGGAAGGGGAACAAGAGGCACAATAGTGCCCTATTACTCAGACACTATGAAAAAGTGGTGTATATGGAAAACACTCACCTATGTCAGTTGTGAAACCCACAACTGGCATGCAGACATGTAGTAATGATATCCTGACGGCTGCCGCTGGACCTCCACCAACCACTCGCACGTGGAATCACAGGAAGATATGGGGGAAACACAGGTGTATAACAGTCCGCGCTGCCGAAATCCACTTACTTCAGAGAACACACAGGTCAGTGATGTTCAGAAAGGTTTTCTTTATTGAATCCTACGCGTTTCAGTGCCCTCCTGGCACCTTCCTCAGGGATCCCTGATGGGGGACGACGGCTGGAGGCTTCACAGAGAAGATCTGCAGCCTTCTATAAGAGAAAGATGGAAGGTGAACATGATGGAGGACGACTGCTGGAGGCTTCACAGAGAAGATCTGCAGCCTTCTATAAGAGAAAGATGGAAGGTGAACATGATGGAGGACGACTGCTGGAGGCGTCACAGAGAAGATCTGCAGCCTTCTATAAGAGAAAGATGGAAGGTGAACATGATGGAGGACGACTGCTGGAGGCTTCACAGAGAAGATCTGCAGCCTTCTATAAGAGAAAGATGGAAGGTGACCATGATGGGGGACGACTGCTGGAGGCTTCACAGAGGAGATCTGCAGTCTTCTATAAGAGAAAGACGAAAAGGGAACCACCTTGAGAGGCCCATATAATACCTACAGGGGCCTGTACACCACCCAGAGGGGCCTGTACACCACCCAGAGGGGCCTGTACACCACCCAGAGGGGCCTGTTCACCACCCAGAGGGGCCTGTTCACCACCCAGAGGGGCCTGTACACCACCCAGAGGGGCCTGTTCACCACCCAGAGGGGCCTGTACACCACCCAGAGGGGCCTGTACACCACCCAGAGGGGCCTGTTCACCACCCAGAGGGGCCTGTACACCACCCAGAGGGGCCTGTACACCACCCAGAGGGGCCTGTACACCACCCAGAGGGGCCTGTTCACCACCCAGGGGGCCTGTTCACCACCCAGAAGGGCCTGTTCACCACCCAGAGGGGCCTGTTCACCACCCAGAGGGGCCTGTACACCACCCAGAGGGGCCTGTTCACCACCCAGGGGGCCTGTTCACCACCCAGAGGGGCCTGTACACCACCCAGAGGGGCCTGTTCAACACCCAGGGGGCCTGTACACCACCCAGAGGGGCCTGTTCACCACCCAGAGGGGCCTGTTCACCACCCAGAGGGGCCTGTACACCACCCAGAGGGGCCTGTACACCACCCAGAGGAGCCTGTTCACCACCCAGAGGGGCCTGTACACCACCCAGAGGGGCCTGTACACCACCCAGAGGGGCCTGTACACCACCCAGAGGAGCCTGTTCACCACTCAGAGTGGCCTGTACACCACCCAGAGGGGCCTGTACACCACATAGAGGGGCCTGTACACCACCCAGAGGGGCCTGTTCACCACCCAGAGGGGCCTGTTCACCAGTCAGAGGGGCATGTACTCCACCTGGACGCGACTGTATACCACCTGGAGGGGTCTGTATAACATCTGGAGGGACCTCTATAGCACCCGAAGGGGCCTGTACACTACCTGGATAGGCCTGCACACCATTCAGATGGGCTTGTATACAACCATGAGGGGCCTGAACTCTACCTGGATGGGGCTGCATGTGGCACCCTGCTGACACAGGAAACCACAGACTCACCTACAGCACAGATGGGTTTCCACAGTGGATATACAAACACAAACAACACCTTCCACCCCGGCACAGTAGGGGGAGCTCAACTTGCTGCCTTGAGACAAGATCCCTATAAATACTGGTGCTGGTGGCGGAGTTAGAGCTGTGAAGATGTACTGGTGGTCGATGCTGCGCTAGGTCCGAGCCAGTTACCCTGAACAACCTTCGAGTAGTCCTGCAAGGCCCAAGAGGGGGGTTGGAAGGTGAGGAGAACAGACAGAACAAAGTGGGAACTGAGGAGCCAGCGTTAGGTTCACCCAAACAGCACACCAGACACCGGAGTCCAAGTCTACTGGAGAGCACCAGGCCCAGTGGAGAATAGCGGTCCACTGTGGAGACTTCATTCTCCCGGGCATCTGTGCAGTCACACACCAGAGAGCCATGCACCGCGGAGAGAGGAACAGCGGTAGTCCATAGAGGGTGTCCCACCGACAGCACAGGTGGTAAGAGAGCAGAGGAGGCCAGCCAAGTTTCACACAGGGCAGGGGCTTCACACAGGTAAAAAGGCCTTATACCCACTCGCTGTGGAGACCCAGACGTGCATCCTGAACACCCGGCACTGCTCTGGACGTTTACCTGCAACTACACCAGTAAAAGGTAAAGAACAACCAGCGCCTGTGGGGAGCTTCAACACCTAGCTGCTCATCCATCATCCCTGGAGGCCCTACGCAGCGCTGGTGCTAGTCACCAGATACCACAGGTGGCGTCACGATAAACTTATAAACTTTTATTCCCATTCAAACTACCCCTTTTTAGTTGACCACCAGGGCCACGGGTCTGGGCAGGCCACCAGTGACATCTCTACCACAGCAGAGGGCCAAGATACCCGAGTCCCCATACTCTGGGCTAGTCATGTACACCCCCTGGATAGGCCTGTATAACATTCGGAGGGGCCTGTATACCACCCAGAGGGACCTGTATACCATGCAGAGAGGCCTGTGTAGCACCCAGAGGGGCCTGTATACTACCTGGAGGTGCCTGTATAGTGCCTAGAGGGACCTGTATACAATGCAGAGGGGCCTGTAGATCACACCCAATGGCCTGTACACTACCTGGCTGGGCCTGTATACAGGGCCTGGCTGGCGATTTAAGATCAGGGTGGCAGACTTATTCTGCCAGCCCTTAGTCGAGGACCGGGGGGGGGGCTGTCAGAGTTTTTTGGTCGTCCAGGTGGGGGGGGGGTTGCTGTCAGGGTATCGCTAGTCACTCATTGTGTCAGCTGCCGTCTCTGCCGCAAGCCGCCGCGTCACCACGCCAGCCGAAAAGCGCCGCCGGCCGGCCCATTTCTATGGGGGGGTGGCCCCGGATGACGGCTATACCACCAGCCCAGGGGGCACTTGCCCCCCTGCCACCTGGGCCAGTCCGCCCCTGCCTGTATACCATTCAGAGGGGCCTGTATACCACACACAGGGGACTGTATACCACACACCACACGGAGGGGTCTGTATACCACACGGAGGGGCCCGTACACCATCCGTAGGAGCGGCCTGTATACCACCTAAGGGGGCCTGTATACCACACCGAGGGGCTTGTATAGCACCCAGAGGTGCTTGTACACCATCCGAAGGGGCCTGTATACCACATTCAAGCTCATCACGCAGATTAAGATCTTCAGGATCAGCCTTCATCTCGGCCCGCCGTGCGTGTTCTGTCTGCTCATTATTACAAATGCAAACCTCCAGGCGTTTATAACATTTAGAGATTATAATTAATTTTGTTTTGCATTTTTTTTTAGAAAAAAAAAAAGTTGTTTCTGCTTTAGATAAAAATAAATATGAATTAATCACTCGCTACAAATCCTGGAAGCGCCTGGAGGATTGTGTGCCGCAATCTGATTGTCTGCGCGGACACTGCCACGTCTCTGCGGGTCGCCCTTGATATGGAAATGGGATTTATTTTACTGGATACATATTGTGTTCTTCTTAACCACCTTCTTTTGTTCTGCTGAGTAAAAGATCAGAGAATTTCCCGCGTTCACAATTTCCAGCTACGATTCTTTGTGTTATAAAATAAGAAAAGATCTCAGATTTATAAATGGATTAATCAGCGAAACAGCAGAAAAGATGTGAGAATATTTACCAGAATCAGACATGGATGTGACGTGAGGCATCATCGCCAGCTCTGCAGGACGGCCGGGCATGTGACGTGAGGCATCATCGCCAGCTCTGCAGGACGGCCGGGCATGTGACGTGAGGCATCATCGCCAGCTCTGCAGGACGGCCGGGCATGTGACGTGAGGCATCATCGCCAGCTCTGCAGGACGGCCGGGCATGTGACGTGAGGCATCATCGCCAGCTCTGCAGGACGGACGGCCATGTGACGTGAGGCATCATCGCCAGCTCTGCAGGACGGCCGGGCATGTGACGTGAGGCATCATCGCCAGCTCTGCAGGACGGCCGGGCATGTGACGTGAGGCATCATCGCCAGCTCTGCAGGACGGCCGGGCATGTGACGTGAGGCATCATCGCCAGTTCTGCAGGACGGCCGGGCATGTGACGTGAGGCATCATCGCCAGTTCTGCAGGACGGCCGGGCATGTGACGTGAGGCATCATCGCCAGCTCTGCAGGACGGCCGTCCATATGGGGCCAACACCTCCTTCACCTGGAGGCTGCAAACTCAATAGGAAACTGAAATATGTCCTGGGGAACTGAAATATCAGCTGTGATCTACAATGTGCCCTGACTCCCGAAAAGACACCTCTACCATCACCACGCAGGGAACTCTCACTTCATAGTAGATTTATCTTCTAAAAAGGAGAATGGGGGAATTTATTTTCCCAAGGGGGCACATGAGAGTCTGTGACTCGTGTGGAGCCCGAACCAATACCCTGAATTTAATCTGCTCAATATTAATATTAACATGTTCATTATAAATATTATTTTATATTGATATTACTGTAATTGTATTTATTGTGCAGAATTAAGAATTCTGACATTCTCCTATATATATAGTATGAGCCCCCACAAAGCCTCCTATATGCACTATAAGTCCATACATTGGCCATGTATACAGTGTCATCCCCCACAAAGCCCCTCTATATATAGCATGAGCCCCTATATAGTCCCCTCTATATACAGTTTGAGCTCCCACATAGCCCCTATATACAGTATACTACTATTCGTGCAGCAGGTTCAATGAACTGGGGCCCCGAGCTGGGAGGGGGCCCCCAAGGCTCCAGCAACTCTAGCTCTGCCACATGGCTAATTTGTGAACTATGCAAATTAGTCATGTGGAGTGGAGAACCAAGCAGAGCAGCGGGTCCCAAGGGTGCTGTGGCGACCCTGGAGCCTGGAGGTGCAGCGATGTCAAATTTATCCATTGGTTGTATAAATTATTCTTTTGAAAGCTGAAACCCTCCAAAATGTGGTTTAGGTTAAGAAAATAAATCGGCCTCAATGCTGAAATATTGATCATTTAATGAACACAGAATGGTCAGATTTTGGCAAGACAAAAGTTTTGTCGCCCACAGAAAGTAATGTGATATTCAAACACTTTTTCAGCGTCCATCTGTTTAGCAGGCTGTGGGACTTTGCAAATGCTATATGGTTTTTTATTTGCCTTTTGTTTAGTGCTGGCTTCTGGGCACTGATTCGACCATGGAGGCCATTTCGAGTCAGAATCCTACAAACTGTTCTAGTTGACGCAGGGACTTGAGGTGACCAGGCCTATTGTAGCTTTGCTGCAGTGGAAGAGGGGCTTGCTTTGGATTTTCTAACCAACAAACGTTCCTCCTGAGCAGTTGTCTTGCGGGGTCTGCCGGACCTGGACTTGTCAAACACATCTCCAGTCTCTTCAAAACTTTTTTTAATTCTTTGTACTTGACGCTGAGACACATTAAAGGTGCCAGCCACCTCTGCAGTGGATCTGGTCTTCAGCCTCTTGATAATCAAGGCTTTGGTCGCAGGGTGGATTTTTGCCATGTTGTCAGAGCTCAAGTTGCAGTTCAAGTGAAGGTCTGGGGTTCTGGGTTTCTTTTTATACACAACCACTAATTAACCCATCATTTACTGAGCACAGGTGAGGATGTAAACTAGGATTGGGGGCATTATATAACCAGGCGACAAAACTTTTGTCTTGCCAAAATCTGACTATTCTGCGTTCATTAAATGATCAATATTTCAGCATTGATGCCGATTTATTTTCTTAATCTAAACCAAATTTGGGAGGGTTTCAGCTTTCAAAAGAGAAATTTATACAACCAATGGATGAATGTAACGTCAGGTTATAAGCTTTTATTTACATAACATGGATAAGCGACATAACGTTTGTCAGGGACTGTATACAGTATGAGCCCCCAATAAAGCCCATTTATTTACAGTATGAGCCCCAACACACCTCTCTATACACAATATGAGCCCCAACACAGCCCTATATACAGTTTGAGCTCCCACATAGCTCACTATATACAGAATCAGCCCCCCACAAAACCTATTTATATACAATGCGGGCCTAACACGAGCATGGAGGAAGCCCTCATATCCATAGTCTGACCCCCCGATGCTCTGCAAATAACGGGACTGACAGTAGAAGATTGCTAATATCCACAGAACAGAATAAGGGGATCCTCCCATTAATATTCCAGGAAACCTCATAAGCAGGAAAATTAAACCAGCAACAACAAACATCGTTAAATAATTTACAGGCGAGGTATGAAGCCATATTTAATTTTAATGGTGTCACCTATACGCATTAAAGTGTAATGTACAGAGATGTTACAGGCGCGCATCTTAATTAAAATAATAATTCAAATGTTTTTGAAACATTATATTATGGGAAGACGATGTGTATTATTTAGTGGGAATATTATACACGCGTCATGAGCTTTTAATTATTTTAACATTGAACTAAATACTACGGTGTTATCAGAAGCAGAGGATGAAGAGGAAGAGCGGACGGAGGAGGGAAAAGGGAGAGTATTCTGAATATCGAAAACTACACTGAATCCATAAAAATCATATTGGATATAGCAGTATTATAGTAGTTATATTCTTGTATATAGGAGCAGTATTATAGTAGTTATATTCTTGTATATAGGGGCAGTATTATAGTAGTTATATTCTTATATATAGGAGCAGTATTATAGTAGTTATATTCTTGTATATAGGAGGAGTATTATAGTAGTTATATTCTTGTATATAGGAGCAGTATTATAGTAGTTATATTCTTGTATATAGGGGCAGTATTATAGTAGTTATATTGTTGTATATAGGAGCAGTATTATAGTAGTTATATTCTTGTATATAGGAGCAGTATTATAGTAGTTATATTCTTGTATATAGGGGCAGTATTATAGTAGTTATATTCTTGTACATAGGGGCAGTATTATATTAGTTATATTCTTGTATATAGGAGCAGTATTATAGTAGTTATATTCTTGTATATAGGGGCAGTATTATAGTAGATATATTCTTGTATATAGGGGCAGTATTATAGTAGATATATTCTTGTATATAGGAGCAGTATTATAGTAGTTATATTCTTGTATATAGGGGCAGTATTATAGTAGTTATATTCTTATATATAGGAGCAGTATTATAGTAGTTATATTCTTGTATATAGGAGGAGTATTATAGTAGTTATATTCTTGTATATAGGAGCAGTATTATAGTAGTTATATTCTTGTATATAGGGGCAGTATTATAGTAGTTATATTCTTGTATATAGGAGCAGTATTATAGTAGTTATATTCTTGTATATAGGAGCAGTATTATAGTAGTTATATTCTTGTATATAGGGGCAGTATTATAGTAGTTATATTCTTGTACATAGGGGCAGTATTATATTAGTTATATTCTTGTATATAGGAGCAGTATTATAGTAGTTATATTCTTGTATATAGGAGCAGTATTATAGTAGTTATATTCTTGTACATAGGGGCAGTATTATAGTAGTTATATTCTTGTATATAGGAGCAGTATTATAGTAGTTATATTCTTGTACATATATAGGGGCAGTATTATAATAGTTTTATATTCTTGTATATAGGAGCAGTATTATAGTAGTTATATTCTTGTATATAGGGGGCAGTATTATAGTAGTTATATTCTTGTATATAGGGGCAGCATTATAGTAGTTATATTCTTATATATAGGAGCAGTATTATAGTAGTTATATTCTTGTATATAGGAGGAGTATTATAGTAGTTATATTCTTGTATATAGGAGCAGTATTATAGTAGTTATATTCTTGTATATAGTGGCAGTATTATAGTAGTTATATTCTTGTACATAGGAGCAGTATTATAGTAGTTATATTCTTGTACATAGGAGCAGTATTATAGTAGTTATATTCTTGTACATAGGAGCAGTATTATAGTAGTTATATTCTTGTATATAGGAGCAGTATTATAGTAGTTATATTCTTGTACATAGGAGCAGTATTATAGTAGTTATATTCTTGTACATAGGAGCAGTATTATAGTAGTTATATTCTTGTATATAGGAGCAGTATTATAGTAGTTATATTCTTGTATATAGGAGGAGTATTATAGTAGTTATATTCTTGTATATAGGGGGCAGTATTATAGTAGTTATATTCTTGTATATAGGGGCAGCATTATAGTAGTTATATTCTTATATATAGGAGCAGTATTATAGTAGTTATATTCTTGTATATAGGGGCAGTATTATAGTAGTTATATTCTTGTATATAGGAGCAGTATTATATTAGTTATATTCTTGTATATAGGAGCAGTATTATAGTAGTTATATTCTTGTACATAGGAGCAGTATTATAGTAGTTATATTCTTGTATATAGGAGCAGTATTATAGTAGTTATATTCTTGTATATAGGAGCAGTATTATAGTAGTTATATTCTTGTATATAGGAGCAGTATTATAGTAGTTATATTCTTGTATATAGGAGCAGTATTATAGTAGTTATATTCTTGTATATAGGGGCAGTATTATAGTAGTTATATTCTTGTATATAGGGGCAGTATTATAGTAGTTATATTCTTGTATATAGGGGCAGTATTATAGTAGTTATATTCTTGTATATAGGAGCAGTATTATAGTAGTTATATTCTTGTATATAGGAGCAGTATTATAGTAGTTATATTCTTGTATATAGGGACAGTATTATAGAAGTTATATTCTTGTATATATGAGCTGTATTCTGGTCTAGTAGAGGCGGTGTTGTACTGGTGATGTTTACGAGCCTGACGCCAGTGATTTTAGAGTTATGGCCTCTGATTTATAAAATGTTTTTTTCGAGAAAATTGTGCATACATTTTTTTGTCCTGATTAGACAGAGATGATTCCTAAGGATCAATCATATCCAGGACACAGACTGATCCTTCCTCACACTCAGGGGCGTAACTACAGCAAGTTCAGGGGTTGCAATCACACTTGGGCCCTGGAGCCAAGAGGGCCCCCAATAGTCTATTTGGACTACAGGAAAGGCTAATGCCACTGAAGATTTGCAATAATTGGGGGCCCCGTTGGAGCTTTCGCTCGTGAGCACATGAGCTTCAAGTTACTCCACTGCTTGCGCTCATAGCATTTGTCACGTTTCTTAATGTTTTTCGCCGTCGTGCTCACACACTGTGAACCCTGATCAATCAGGTGTCATTTGCCTCGGAATATGTTTTTTTTTGTCAGTGTCCATTTTTTTTAGCAACTAAAATTCACAAATAATTTAATTAGCGTATGCTTACCTCAACATTCAACACAGAACAGTGTGCTGCCGAGGTAAAGTGAAAGCTGAGCTCTTGGTTGCTATGGTAAAACTGCTGAGGTAAAGTGAAAGCTGAGCTCTTATTGGTTGCTATGGTGAAACTGCTGAGTTAAAGTGAAAGCTGAGCTCTTATTGGTTGCTATGGTGAAACTGCTGAGGTAAAGTGAAAGCTGAGCTCTTATTGGTTGCTACGGTGAAACTGCTGAGGTAAAGAGAAAGCTGAGCTCTTATTGGTTGCTATGGTAAAGCTGCTGAGGTAAAATGAAAGCTGAGCTCTTATTGGTTGCTATGGTAAAGCTGCTGAGGTAAAATGAAAGCTGAGCTCTTATTGGTTGCTATGGTGAAACTGCTGAGGTAAAGTGAAAGCTGAGTTCTTATTGGTTGCTATGGTGAAAAACTGGTGCGGTAAAGTGAAAGTTGAGCTCTTACACCACAGCATACCATGGTTTTTTCGCGGCAGCACCTGCCGCAAGTGTCGAAACCGCACTTGCCTCAAGCCCCATAGACATTGTATGGGGCTTGCCGCAAGTGAACCGCAAGTGCGGCCATTATGCGGTAATAGCGGCAGTTTTTTGACACTTCTTCTTACCTTAGAATTTTGGTTTCACTTTCGCAGCTCCCTCCCGCACCCCCAGCCTGACTCTGCTTTATGTCACCTGTTGTACTTACTGCACCCTCTCATTCTTTTTAAGGATAGTATATATATATATATATATATATATATATTTGTCTTCAGAATTTGAATCATTCTCAGCCTGATGAAGGGGCCACAGTGTCCCGAAAGCTTGCTTTGCTTTCCATCTTTTCAGCTAACCATTAAAAGGTATCAACCACTGAGGACTCTCAGATTGCAATATATTTTCCTATCATAACACTACTGAGGTAAAGTGAAAGCTGAGTGCTGATTGGTTTCTATGGTGAAACGGCTGAGGTAAAGTGAAAGCTGAGCTCTGGTTGCTTTGGCCTATGAGGCAGTTTGTCGCAGCTGAGATGTGAGATCCTTCAGGACATTTTCTGCTTTATATCTATAGATTCACCTGTGAGATCTGTGATCACTGTGAGGTGAGCATGAAGGGGTGGAATACTAAGGACTTTGTTTTTAAAATGCCACCCAAAAAACAACCAAGTTAGGCTGCCTTCACATTTGCAGATGCCTCCGCTGCGTTCTGCGGAGGCATCTGCAAGCATCTGCATGCAGACCGCAGCCCCTATCTTTATAATGGAGCGTATGGTGTCTGCAGATGCTTGCAGACCGCCATGCGCACCCATTCACTCCTACATGTGATCTGTGCGCAGGCGGAGGCCTGCGCACAAATCACACACTCTCGCCCGCACCAGGGACGCAACATGTCGCATCCCTGGTGCGGACGAGAGTGTGTGATCTGTACGCAGGCATCCGGCTGCGCACAGATCACATATAGGAGTGAATGGGTGCGCACGGTCATGCGCTGTCAAGCGCAGCACCGTGCGCTCCCATTATAAAGATAGGAGCTGGCGGCCGCTGCGCACACATTGCAGAACCCTCCGCAGAACGCTGCGGAGGGGAACGCTAATGTGAAGGCAGCCTAAATCCAAACGCTAAGAAAGCAAAATGCACACAAGGGTGAAGCGCCATTGTGAGCCGCGTCGTCCGAGCACTGGAGATGGCTCCCTATGAGGAGCTAGAATGTTTTCAACCCCTTCACCACCTGGCGATTTTCCGTTTTTCGTTTTTCCCTCCCTGTGATGGTGGATATGGTGGGTTATATTTTACTGCATTTTACAAGTGTTGTTCCTATACTGTGTATTCACCTCTTCCCCACTTCCTGTGCACTCATTACACTCCAGAGAGTCTGATAATTGAATTACTGTGGACATCTCCTTACTTGGTCATTTTAGTCCTCTCCCTGTAGATGTTTGTATTCACCCCCCCATGGTGTGTGTGTGTCAATAGACCTGGTTGGGATTTGGGAGGTGGTTGGGGCAGAGGAGAAGCAGTGTATGATTCAGTCTTTTGTGTGGGACGCTGAAGCCGAGGTGAGCTCTCCAGAGGCATGGGAGAGTCACCTGCATTACCTGGATATACAGTACTCTGATGGATTGTTTTATGGATTTTTATCTTTTTCAAGCAATAAAGGTTCTTGGGCTGATCACGCATCACTCGGTCTGTTGATTGTGGGATACCGGAGAAGCACCCGTGACAACTGGTGGCAGCGGTGGGATCAACAGAGCGCAGCCCAATGGAGAACCATCCACAGAGTGAGTACAGACACTGGACTGTATCCAGTCTACAGGAGAGAGCCAGAGACCTGGGCCTGAACTATCAAGGACTAACTAAAGAGGCTTATATTGATCTACTAGTGGGTGCTAGCCCGGCCACCTCCTGACAGATGTCTTACAGACAAGTGCAGGAGTCGGGGACCCCCACCCCAAAACTCCAATGGTTGATATGGTATGGAGAAGAGATGGCAGTTCTGGGTCCAGGGGTTTCTCAGAAGTATAAGGAAGAGGCTTAAAGGGAACCAACCACCGAAAAAAGCCTATCTAACCTATAAATATCTGTGCCTGGAGCCTAAAATGACTATTCTAACCATCCCTGACTGACTGCTGCATGGATGAATAAAGGGTTAAATGTTAATAATAGATATGGGCAACATGTCTCTAGGGGGTGTCCACCCTCCCTACAGTCATGCTGTCCACTCAGGTGGCCATGTGAGGGGTTAATCCTGGCATTTATAGTATTGCCGGCTATTGTCGGCATTTTCAATTTTATGACTGAACCCAGTGGCTCCTCGCTGTGGAGGAGATACAGTACGTAATGTGCGTGCTGTATGAGCCGCTATCCATGGTCCTGAAAGCTTTAACATTAGGTATATGGTGGTGCGCTGCCCATAGACCTAATGTTAAAGCTTTCAGGACCCTGGATAGCGGCTCATACAGTACGCACATTACGTACTGTATCTCCTCCACAGCGAGGAGCCGCCGGGTTCTGTCATAAAATAGTAAATGTCGACAATAGCAGGAAATACTATAAATGGCCACATTAACCCCTCACATGCCTACCTGAGTGGACAGCATGTCTCTAGGGAGGGTGGTCACCCCCTGGAGACATGTTGCCCACATCTATTATTAACATTAACCTTTTGTTCATCCCTGCGGCAGCATACATAGATTACACATCCTGAGCAATCCGCTTACCACACTGCGGTTTGCAGGACACATTTTGGGAGAAAAATGTGTCTAAAGGCAATTGCGGATCTGGATGCGGTAACTGCAATTACCCTTCCACATGTGACCCCAGCCTTATTTTGCAAATTCACCACACTTGGAATTTTCCCCTTTTCCTGTACATTATATGGTAAAATAAATGATTTAATCTGAATGTACAACTCGTCCTGCAAAACACAAGTCCTCATATGGATATAATAACGGAAAAATAAAACAGTTATGGCTCTTGGAAGAAGGGGAGGGAAAAAACAAAAAATCACCGGGTGATGAAGGGGCTAAAAGACAGAATATATTCACACTACAGGTCCATCCTCCAGCGATACAATCTGTATCTAGAGTCTGATCCTCTTCATTGTGTCCAGCCCAGATCTTGCATGGCCGCCTCGCTCTTGTGTTTCCAGTCGGTGACATCCGCTCCTCGAGCCCATACCGCGCCTGGTGCCTCTATAACACACTCACCACTTGCTCCAGCCGTACGACTGCATCCGGACAAAGGGCCTAAATATTCATTAGAGGTAAATGTGATTACAGCCTATCATCTCCGAACCATTATACAAGAATTGCACCTTATATCTGACAAATGTAGGATACATTTACATCTACAGGCCGAAATTCTCATTCCATTTCTGAATCTAATCGGATGTACTCGAGCGCTCATTTGAAACCCTCATCTGGTGATAATCAACCAGAATTATTCATCGAGATGAAGCTTTAATTTATTTGCAACTTGGACTTGAGCCAAAATGGATGTGATCTTTTTTTTTAACTCTGCCAAGCGAACAGATCCTGCATTCTGCAGACTGAGCAGCAGAGGGCAGCAGAGAACCACACAAAAGGAGCTTTATAAAAAAAACACAACATTTTTTTATATACACATATACCGTATATATTTTTGTGCTATGGCGATCCAAGTAATTACCTTCTTTCTGGCTTTTACAGCTCAACCACTGGTAAAACTCACCAATATTTAGGCCAAGTCCAGATTAGTCGGCTTTGTTCCCTCTTCGGTGTATAGTTAAGGTTTTTTTTAATCCATCGTTAATGATGGACCTGAGCTCATTCACACATTCATAAAATGATATTACGTTTTAGGACACCCAAGGGGGAGTTCATTTTATTTTTCAGATACATAGCACGCTTGGGTGATTTAGTAAAAATTCTTTCAGCAGACAAACCTTCACAACATCAATCCACAGTCAAAAAACAAAAAAACAAAAGGATCTACTGTAGATCAATTAAAAATGTGAAAAAAAAAATAATAATGACAAATTATGATAATAAACCCCTTACTGCTGCACTTTCCCCATCGCATTCTAATTGATACAATGTATCAATAATTATAATTAAATGTAACAATGTGAAGATTCTATTTATAAACATCAGAAGAACAATCGGAACCTGATAGGTAAAATATTTGTATTGTGCTTTTAATTTGGGCTCCTTCCTTCAGTCAATGAGCTGCAGTTTTCCTAAAGGGAACCAACCAGTAGGATTTAGGGCTACAAAGTGAAGCCGGTGCTTTACAGGCCCGAGATACTGAATGCAATCAGAACTTTCCTTGAATGATGCCAGGTTTGATTGCAGAGAAAAGTGTCATCAAACTCCTGGAAAACAGTTCAGCAGATGATTGATGTGTGCAGCACTGTGTCACTATTTAGATTGTTCATCTTTTCCTCCCCTGTGGTGGGCATGCATTTCGACTGTAAGTCCGGTTTTTTTCGGGTGTGAACTGGACAACCCCGGACTTGATTTTGGACATAATGTAGCCCTATGGTGCCGGATAGGGCCGGATGGCAGTGATTTGCCATCCGGTTTTGTCCCTGTCTGGCAGCATCAGGCTGCATTCAATTTTTGCCCTGGATGCAAATTCGGAGCTTGCAGCGTTTTTGTGTCCGGGGCAAAAAGTTAAACAGAACTGGATCCACCTGGATCTGGCGCGATCTGGCGCCCAATAACATGTGAATGCATCGGATCCGACAGAAAATCGGATCCGGCTGCCGGACGCATGGGTGCTGAAGTTCAGCACCTGGAGAGCTCCCAGCTGAGATGTCAGAACCATGGTTAGCTCCCCGCTAGCTGCAATCCTGAAATTTCAGCAAGGGACAGCTCCAGCAGCCATGCAGTGCCGAATCCGGCAGAAAACAGGACTGGAGGACATATTTACCCTCCGGTTCTGTTTGTCCGGAGCGGTCGGCTGTGTCTGGTGCTTCCTGCAGAACACCAGACACAGCCTGACAGCTCAAAAACCGTGGTGTGAAGCCGGCCTTAGCCAAACCCTCCCCCCACCTCTTCTCTACTTTCAGTGGTGTCAGGCACCCTGTGCCCGGAGTGTGGTGCGCATTGGTAAAATTGCAAACTGCTTTTAAAAACAAGCAAACTTTGCAATTTACAAGTTATAAATGCAACCAAGATTTGAAGGTAGAAAGTAGAAGCAGAGCCTGAGGGTACCGTTACACGTCGCAACATTGCTTGCAATTTCACTGGCAATTTGCTGGCTGCAGTGAAATCATGGACACATTGTTCTATTTTGTGGCTGTGTACAAATGTAACAATGTGTCCATGATTTCACTGCAACCAGTATATTGCCAGTGAAATTGCATGCAATGTTGCGACGTGTAACGGTGCCCTTAGGCTAGGGTCACACTTGGCAGTCCGTTTTAGGGCAGCCTCCATTACTGTTATGCGTTTTTTAAAGTTGCCATTTTGATGCTAGTGTTAACGGATGCGTTTCCCATAGGCTAGGGCCACACCTAGCAGTTCCCCCATGTTAACCAGATGTCGTTACTGCAGAGCCCAGCCTGCAGTAATGCACAGCGGTAACATCGGGGGCTGCCTGTGAATGCTGCTCCACGGCAACCCGCTGTTTACCATGGATGAAGCCACAGGAACTGCGCTTTTGCGAGGCGCACGTTGCTGACAACGTTTTCCTGTGCGCTCAGCTAAAGAGCAGTTCCTGGGGCTTCCCCTGTGGCTGCACCCATGGTAAACAGCAGGTTACCATGGAGCAGCGTTCACAGGCAGCCCCCGATGTTACCGCCGTGCATTACTGCAGGCTGGGCTCTGCAGTAACGACATCCGGTTAACATGGGGGAGCTGCTAAGTGTGGCCATAGCCATAGGGTCCCATGTTAAAAAATAGTATGTATTTTTTTACTGCACCCAGCAGCGTTTTTGGGTGCAGTAAAAAAATGCATACCATTTTTTAACAGCGCATTTTGACAGTGATTTTTTTGCATGGCAGCCAATGGGTCTGTTAAAACCATCAGTTTGTCTAAAATTCTAAGTTGAAAAATTGATGCTTTTAATGGATCCGGGGCTGAGTGTGACCCTGGCTGACAGGCACCAGGATGATGAGCTGGATCATACCTGCATTAGTCTAGGTGGTTGCTTGCAGAAGTAAATGTTGTGAAATTTAAGGAAATGTGTGCAGCGGTGATGGACGTGTGCAGCGCTGATGGACGTGTGCAGCGGTGATGGACGTGTGCAGCGGTGATGGACGTGTGCAGCGGTGATGGACGTGTGCAGCGCTGATGGACGTGTGCAGCGTGATGGACGTGTGCAGCGGTGATGGACGTGTGCAGCGGTGATGGACGTGTGCAGCGGTGATGGACGTTGCAGCAGGGGCGGGACTTTGTGAGTCGAATCCTCTGTATAGATCCCACCTCCTGCCCCTTCCTTTCTTTATTTAAGTCTTGCACTACACCACCATTGCTGCTGCTGCGATGCAGGCATACTTCTATAGAAATGGTAACGTCATTAACCCCATAACCACCCGGCAATTTTTTGCTTTCGTTTTTTATTTTTTTGCTGTCCTGCTTCCAAGAGCCATAACTTATTTAATTTTCCATCTCTATAGACATATGAGGACTTGTGTTTTGTGAGACGAGTTGTACTTTCAGATGCAATCATTAATTTTCTCATATAGTGTACTGGAAAAGAGGGAAAAAAGGTGCAATTACACATTCATTTTTTTTGTTTTTTTATTCGCCATGTTCACTATATGGTAACACTGAGGTGTCGGTATGATGTCTGGGGTCAGTACTATATGGTAACACTGATGTGTCGGTATGATGTCTGGGGTCAGTACTATATGGTAACACTGACGTGTCGGTATGATGTCTGGGGTCAGTACTATATGGTAACACTGAGGTGTCGGTATGATGTCTGGGGTCAGTACTATATGGTAACACTGACGTGTCGGTATGATGTCTGGGTCAATACTATATGGTAACACTGAGGTGTCGGTATGATGTCTGGTTCAGTACTATATGGTAACACTGACGTGTCGGTATGATGTCTGGGGTCAGTACTATATGGTAACACTGAGGTGTCGGTATGATGTCTGGGGTCAGTACTATATGGTAACACTGAGGTGTCGGTATGATGTCTGGGGTCAGTACTATATGGTAACACTGAGGTGTCGGTATGATGTCTGGGTCAGTACTATATGGTAATACTGAGGTGTCGGTATGATGTCTGGGGTCAGTACTATATGGTAACACTGAGGTGTCGGTATGATGTCTGGGGTCAGTACTATATGGTAACACTGAGGTGTCGGTATGATGTTCTGGGTCAGTACTATATGGTAACACTGAGGTGTCGGTATGATGTCTGGGGTCAGTACTATATGATAACACTGAGGTGTCGGTATGATGTCTCGGGTCAGTACTAATATGGTAACACTGAGGTGTCGTATGATGTCTGGGGTCAGTACTATATGGTAACACTGAGGTGTGTCGGTATGATGTTCTGGGGTCAGTACTATATGGTAACACTGAGTGTCGGTATGATGTCTGGGGTCAGTACTATATGGTAACACTGAGGTGTCGGTATGATGTCTTGGGGTCAGTACTATATGGTAACACTGAGGTGTCGGTATGATGTCTGGGGTCAGTACTATATGGTAACACTGATGTGTCGGTATGATGTCTGGGTCAGTACTATATGGTAACACTGAGGTGTCGGTATGATGTCTGGGGTCAGTACTATATGGTAACACTGAGGTGTCAGTATGATGTCTGGGTCAGTACTATATGGTAACACTGAGGTGTCGGTATGATGTCTCGGTCAGTATTATATGGTAACACTGAGGTGTCGGTATGATGTCTGGGGTCAGTAGTATATGGTAACACTGAGGTGTCGGTATGATGTCTGGGGTCAGTACTATATGGTAACACTGAGGTGTCAGTATGATGTCTGGGGTCAGTACTATATGGTAACACTGACGTGTCGGTATGATGTCTGGGGTCAGTACTATATGGTAACACTGAGGTGTCGGTATGATGTCTGGGGTCAGTACTATATGGTAACACTGACGTGTCAGTATGATGTCTGGGGTCAGTACTATATGGTAACACTGAGGTGTCAGTATGATGTCTGGGGTCAGTACTATATGGTAACACTGAGGTGTCGGTATGATGTCTGGGGTCAGTACTATATGGTAACACTGACGTGTCGGTATGATGTCTGGGGTCAGTACTATATGGTAACACTGAGGTGTCAGTATGATGTCTGGGGTCAGTACTATATGGTAACACTGAGGTGTCGGTATGATGTCTGGGGTCAGTACTATATGGTAACACTGATGTGTTGGTATGATGTCTGGGGTCAGTACTATATGGTAACACTGACATGTCGGTGTGATGTCTGGGGTCAGTACTATATGGTAACACTGAGGTGTCGGTATGATGTCTGGGGTCAGTACTATATGGTAACACTGAGGTGTCGGTATGATGTCTGGGGTCAGTACTATATGGTAACACTGAGGTGTCGGTATGATGTCTGGGGTCAGTACTATATGGTAACACTGAGGTGTCGGTATGATGTCTGGGGTCAGTACTATATGGTAACACTGAGGTGTCAGTATGATGTCTGGGGTCAGTACTATATGGTAACACTGAGGTGTCAGTATGATGTCTGGGGTCAGTACTATATGGTAACACTGATGTGTCGGTATGATGCCTCGGTTCGGTACAAGTTTATAGACACCAAACATGTTACCTTTACTGTTATCTAAGTGGTGAAAAAAATTCATAAGTTTGAAAAAAAGAATCGCACTTTTTGCGCCATACTCGTAGTGTCCTAATTCTTCGGGATCTGGGGCCGTGTGACAGCTTATGATTTGTGTCTTGAGTTGACATTTCTAATGGCGCAGTTGTTGGGTGGATGCGCTGTTTTCTTCGCCCGTTATTGCATTTTATAGAAATCTTGCAACAACCAAAAAAAACGTAATTTTGGCATTTGGACTTTTTTGTGTTATGCAGTTTACGGCTCTCATTAATTGATTTTACATATTCATAGATCGGACGTTTCTGAAGTCAACGACACCAAATATGAGTATTTTTTTTAATACAGTACTTTTATTTTGAATTGGGGAAAAGGGAGTGATTTGAACTTTTGTGTTTTTTTTTCCATATTTTTTAAAACTTTATTTTTTAATTAATTCTTGATTTTGCACAGCCCTATAGGGCGCCGCACCGCTGCCGCATCCGATCCCTTGTGCCATGCCCCGATGAGCAGGAGAACATCGGGACATGGCATTTGGTTTCACTTTCAGTGATTGGCAGCGCTTGCCAACTACTGACAGGACTCGGTCCCTGATAGCTTCTGGGTTCACACCAGGACCGCCAGGCTGTCACGTGAGCACTGGAGATCCCATGATCTTATCACGGGATCTCCGGTGACGGCAGGGAACAGAGCGATCGCCACCGCAGCGGTTTTGGATCCCGCTGTCAGCAAATGACAGCAGGATCCAAGGGATCGGATCCCGGATCCGATCGGTGCTGCAAGTCCGACACCACAGCTGATGAGATCAGCTGAGATGTCGGGTGAATGATGTCAGCTCCGTCACGTCATCTCCGGCGCCATTTTAACGAGGACACTGTGGAGATGAAGGTGAAGTGCAAGGGGCGCTTGTGCAGATGCAAATAAAAATTCAATTTGCGCATGCGCTGCTGCAGGAGGAGGAATCTATACAGAGGACCTCGGCCCCTTACAAGCAGATCATGGGACAACCCTTTTCATATCTTCCTTTTTCTCACAAGTGGTTTAGTTAGCTTTTACCTCTAGCTTTTACACTATTTTTTGGTTTAATTTGACCTATCTGTGATTGACAGCAGTCTGGCCACGCACGCTCAGGTCATACATCCCTCCTCTCAGGCCCCACCAGTGATGTGCCCTGCTCGTTTGGTCCGATTTAGGGTCTTCAGCCTGGAAGATCCAAGATAGAACCACCATAAAGGTATTTATGAGTGTCGTAGAGATAAGATTACAGGAGCGGGGCAGGTGGCAGAAGTATATTGAGAAAGTGATAGTTAGGATAAAAGACAGGAGGTGACATAAGTATTGTAAAACCTCTTTGGAGAAGCAGAGCTGCAGTGCAAAGCAAAGTGGAGGGACAGAGCAGAAAACAGCCGCTCAAGCAGCAGAGTAATAGACTACGTTTGACAATGCAACAAAACTAAAGTCATGGATTTGGCATAGTCAAGGCACAGCAATGTACTTATACTTTTACGTGTGGCTCAATTTTGCTAACTTTGCAAAGAAAACCCCAAAACTAACAAAAAGCATAATTTTGCAAAACTCAGTTGTGAGACTTTGACTCTGATGTCACACGGCATTTTGCTCTAAACTCACATTGTGTTATGTTCACACTACAGACTCTGATGGCGGGTTTACACGTTGCGATATCGGCGTCCAATTTCAATGAAAAGTCACGTGGTTCAATCGTTGGAGCTGATATCGTTCCTGCGTTGTATGGTGTGAACGTCCAATAGGATGCAGGAACGATGTCAATGCGACATCGGGGATTGAATGAGCGTGCTATTCAATGCTCCGATATTGAATGGAGATTGGAGCCGGATCGTGCTGTGTGACAGCCCAATTCCGATGTGCAGTTCTACATCACCCATTCACTCCCATGTTAAATGGTCGTTCCTGGGTTGGGGGCGTAGACATCGCACGGACGTTGGATTCAGAAATCGCAACGTCTAAACCTCCGATGCGATGCGGAAGAAACGAGCACGAAATGCGCGCTCCCGCGCCATTGAATTGCGATATCGCAACGATATTGAAACGTGTAAAGCTACCATAAGACTCCACACTAATGGTACCTTTACACGGCGTGACGGCAGGATGGATGCATCCCGCTACTTCACGTGCACGAGCACGCTCAAACGGTTACAAACGCTCAACGCATCACCTTTACACGCCGCCATAAGGTGCGCTAAGCTACGTGACATCTGTAACTAGCTGCATCGCCGGGTGTCTCAAGTAGCCATCTGTAGCTCAGCGTACCCGCTTCACACGCCGCCACCACAGAGTGATCTGGGAGCAACAAAGGCAGGACGTAAAACAAATAGGCGTGCCACAGTCCTGTACGCCGCGCCCAAACCACAACCATTGGCCAACACTACGGAGTTGTGATTGGTCACGACGGAAAGGGCGGATGGCCGAGACGTGACGTACTAGTGATCGGACTGTGGCATCTTCCACCAATGATCGCACATGGGGCGCGGTAACACGGAGCCAGGGTCACGCCTTAGCTACATTGCAGCTACATCGCAGGGTGTCCAGAGTTCCCTTCCGTAACGTTTTTACACGCCGATACAGCTCGCTACCATCGGCGATGTAGCCATCAGTTTTCGAGCAGAGGTCGTAAACAGATGTATCTGTTGCCGGCTGTATCGTCACGTCTTCAGATGCCGCTACGACGGGCTATATTGACGCTACAAGCTACATTTGTAGCCTGTAGCGGGATGCATCCATCCTGCCGTAGCGGCGTGTAAAGGTACCCTAAGGGTACCTTTACACGCCGCTACTGGCGGGTGGATACAACCAGCTACTTCACGTGCACGAGCACGCACAAACGGTTACAAACAGTAAACGCACCACCTTTACACGCCGCCACAAGCTACTCTACGCTACGTTACATCTATCTCTGGATACACCGCCGGGTGTCTCAAGTCACCTTCTGTAGCTTACCTTCCCTCATTTACACACCGCTACAACAAGCTAATATGGACGGACCTGGTACAGCAGGGACAGCACATAGGCGTGCCACAATTGTGGATTACGAGACGTCCGTACGCTGATAGGACAAAGCAATAACATCATGATTGGGCAGCCAGCGCAGGAGGCTGATTAATACATGACGCTCGAGCAATTGTGTAGTGTGACTGCTCAGCTCCTTATATATGCCTCCCTATGCAATCGTTTGTCGCTTCCTCCAATGATCGCTGATGGGGGGCGGTATCCCGGAGCCTGTGTCACGCCCCAGCTACATACCAGGTACATAGCATGGTGTAGAAACAACCCTTCTGTTCCTTCTTTACACGCCGATACAGCTCGCTACAATCGCCTGTGTAACCACCTGTTTCAGGGCAGTGCTCGGAAACAGATGCATCTACTGCCGGGTGCCTCCTACTGTCTTCACACGCCGCTACTACGGGGTACATTGCCGCTACAAGCTACATTTGTAGCCTGTAGCTGGTTGTATCCACCCGCCAGTAGCGGCGTGTAAAGGTACCCTAAGGTTTCTCTGATACTTCTGAGTTGCACAGGCGGCTCGGGCATCGACCAGCTGTGATCTCATTAGTGATCATGTAGCAGGAGTTATGGTGGGTTTACACACACAGATATCTGTGTCCAATATCTGAACAGATCTCTGGTTGCAGTGAAATCATGGATACATTGTTCCACTTTGTGGCTGTGTCCAAATGTAACAATGTGTCCATGATTTCACTGCAACCAGAGATCTGTTCAGATATTGGACACAGATATCTGTGTGTGTAAACCCACCATAAGTCTCTGTATGACACCTGATCACCCCTAGGATCACATGTTCTTGGAAACCTATCACAGTGGCTCCTCACCTTTTTAAGATGGTGGAATCTCTCTTTCCATGCCGACTATAGATTATGGAATACCAGTCCATGTGCTGTGGGGATCCAGTTGCTGATGATCTTCTGAGCCCTGTTTGGTTGCAGTGAGAATCCTATGTCATCTGGTTATTCCTCCCTGCTCTTTATTTCCTCCTGTGCAAGTATTGTCTTATACTATTGCTGTTAGTGGCTAGGGTCACATTTCCGTTTTTGTAACTAAATCCTGATCCGGTTTTGAGCTTTAAAAAAGCTCAAAACCGGACCAGGAAACGCTCCTCATAGGAGCCTATGCAAAACACCGGATGGCTTCACAAGCCATCCGGTGGCCGGATCCGGCACTGCTGCCTGCGTTTAAAATCATGCAGGCAGCAGTTTTCGCAGCGTTTGCCGGGACCGCACTGCGGTCACCGGATGGCTCAGGATGTGTAATCCTGAGCCATCCGGTAACTGCAGAGTTTGCGGATCCCGGCTATTGGCGGGATCCGCAACCTTAATAAAGAGTTAAATTGTTGATCTCAATGACTGTTTAAGGTCTGTAGGGGGGCTTAGACCCCCCTACAGACCGGCCGACCACTTATACAGTGTTCTTGTACAATTTCACAATGGGCACGGGCTCTTCGGAGCAAAGTGCCCCCCCCCCCCCCGTATCACTATACAGGGGTGCATACACCCCTGTATTACAATGATGCATTAATGATGTGTAGTCCAAAAAGGATTTTATCACTCGCAATGTAAGTTTATACTTACAGCATGTAAGTTGTAGGCAGAGTCCAGCGAAATCCATAGGCGGGGCTGTGTGCAGCAGCCTCCGCCCGCTTCATGTTGATGGCCGCCCCCTCTGGCCGTAATCCACTGTTGTGAGGGCGGATACGTCGTTAAAGGGGCGTGGCTAACTATGTGCCGAGGTTAGCCACGCCCCTTTAACGACGTATCCGCCCTCACAACAGTGGATTACGGCCAGAGGGGGCGGCCATCAACATGAAGCGGGCGGAGGCTGCTGCACACAGCCCCGCCTATGGATTTCGCTGGACTCTGCCTACAACTTACATGCTGTAAGTATAAACTTACATTGCGAGTGATAAAATCCTTTTTGGACTACACATCATTAATGCATCATTGTAATACAGGGGTGTATGCACCCCTGTATAGTGATACGGGGGGGGGGGCACTTTGCTCCGAAGAGCCCGTGCCCATTGTGAAATTGTACAAGAACACTGTATAAGTGGTCGGCCGGTCTGTAGGGGGGTCTAAGCCCCCCTACAGACCTTAAACAGTCATTGAGATCAACAATTTAACTCTTTATTAAGGTTGCGGATCCCGCCAATAGCCGGGATCCGCAAACTCTGCAGTTACCGGATGGCTCAGGATTACACATCCTGAGCCATCCGGTGACCGCAGTGCGGGATTCAGCACACATTTTTGAAAAAAATGTGTGTGCCCGCCATTGCGTTCACCGCATCCGGATCCGGATGCGGTGAATGCAATTTAGGTTTTCAATGTGACCCTACCCAGTGTCTATCGATTGTTTCCCCATTGTTTCATTTAACCACTCCTGTCCAGGCCCCCCTGGGTTGGGGAGAGGGGTTATTAGACCAGGGCTGGCCAGGAGCAGGGCAAGGGTGGTGGTTCAGACATCCTCACCATCAGAGGTAACTCTGGGATAAGGGACATCTTGGGCCCCCTGAGGGTCATTCTAGGAGACCCTATCCCCCTGTCATTTCTTACTACCCCGAGACAGCTGAGTGTGTCTACATGCGTCCGCCCAGTGGATGCGCTGTGAACTGCACCCTGTTGAACATTCATAACATTGACCTGTATTAATATTTTATTGTGATATATTCGAGAACAGGATGAAATGTATACAAAGTTAAGCATGGAAACATTTATATATATCGCACTGAGGTCAGATATTTGCTCTATTGAATCCATGTCACTATGGCTTTGTTCCATGTGGTCTGCCGTGTTGAGCCTGGGAAGCTCACAGAGTATATCGCACACATATACAGAGGCAACATTGAACTAAATGTCAAGAAATATCCTTTTTTCTACGCACAGGTGCATTTCCCTCCCCGCACTTTTCCCTATACTGTATGTCAGGCGACGCAGCTTTGTGCAACGAGGCGTTCACTCCTGCAAGGGTGCTCAATGCAAAAAACTGCATTCATGCCCATCACAGGACGCGGAGAGGCGGCTCCGATCCCTTTGAACCGTAAACACAGTGAGGATATGCAACATACGCGGCTTATTAGTGTAATTGCATGTCATTGTCATACTGAAATTGAACCTCTTACTGCCTTTCTGCTGGAAAACACTTCAGTGCCATGCGAGCACTTACAAGGACATTACGCTATGCAGGAATTATGCTAAGCGCCATTATTGAATGCTCAATAGCAAAAATTTACACGGAGACACGTTGGCGTCGTGCGATGGAGGAGTAAGCGAAGCCGTTTTTGTTTGCAATTAAGATCCTCATTTGCACCACGTGACGGGGATTGTGCGCTGAACGAGGCGCTAGAGTTCAATGAAAATATCAGTTATTAAAGGAAGCAAGGAAAAGAGAGATTTCCAGGGGACAGTCGCGCAGGGTCGGGCGCATTCGTGGTACAAAAATATGAAAAGTGATACAAGATTGACAGGAGACGGGAGAGTTGTCAGACTCGTGTCAGGGGCTCGTTGCTATGAAACGTCTGCAGAACGGCGCACAATCTGTACAGCAGGAGCTGCCGAATCGCTGATTTCACTACACATTAGGAGGATTCTCTATATGAAGAGCAGCGGTGACAAGATGTCAGGGATAAATATATATATACTTAGTGATGTGCTTCATTGAGAGAGAGAAAGACTGCTACAAAGCAAGAGGAGGGCATTTCTTCTATTATCTCTAGATGTACCTATCTAGCTATGTATGTGTATCTATGTACCTATCTGTTTCATAATAAATCTATCTCCTGTCTGCCTATCTATTTATTGTCACGTGTAGACTGCTTTGCCGTCCATGTGTAATGCTGCTGTAGTTTAATCAGAGTAAATTTCCTTTGGCACTTTCGGAGTTAATGCCAGAAAGCTGCTGTAGTCTATGCATTGCTGTGCTTCTCTGCAGGTGGAGATGGAAGGTTGTGCCAGAGGATTCAGTTCTCCACTGCCTCAGCCTTTAAGTAATTCCACTTCCTTCCACCAGGTGTCGCTGATAGGGTACCTTTACACGCCGCTACTGGATGGTGGCAACAACCGCGTACATGAGAGAAATGTATCTTGCACCGCCAAATCAACCCGACGTAGCGGCGTGTGAAGACGGTTGTAGCCACCCGCCAGTGGCGGCACCTGTTTCAGAGCACTGCCCTAAAACGGGTGGTTACCCAGCCGATGGTAGCGAGCTGTATCGGCGTGTAAAGAAGGAACAGAAGGGTTGTTTCGACACCAGGCTATGTACCTGGTATGTAGCTGGGGCGTGACACAGGCTCCGGGATACTGCGCCCCATCAGCGATCATTGGTGGAAGCTCCTGCGTTACGATTGGTTGTTGCTGCATAGGGCGGCATATTTAAGGAGCTGAGCAGTCACACTACACAATTGCTCGAGCGTCATGTATTAATCAGCCTCCTGCGCTGCCTGCCCAATCATGATGTTATTGCATTGTCCTATCAGCGTACGGACGTCTCGTAATCCACAATTGTGGCACACCTATGTGCTGTCCCTGCTGCACCAGGTCCGCCCATATTAGCTTGTTGTAGCGGTGTGTAAATGAGGGAAGGTGCTCTGCAGAAGGTAACTTGAGACACCCAGCGGTGCATCCAGAGATAGATGTAACCTACCGTAGCGCACCTTTTTGCGGCGTGTAAAGGTGGTGTGATTACCGTTTGCAACCGTTTGTGCGTGCTCGTGCACGTGAAGTAGCCGGTTGTTGCCACCATCCAGTAGCGGCGTGTAAAGGTACCAATAGAGTTTCACTCTGCCTTTGATGACCATGTGAGCTGATCTTTGCACTTGTGCTGACGCTTCTTGGAGCTTTTCCTTCTTTGGAAGTTGCTGTATATCTCTGTCCGTGGCAGGAGGGGTGGGGGTGTAGCACAGGGCTGCTTGAGGAGCAGAGGGCAAGAGTGGTGGCCCAGACCTTCTCCTCATCAGAGGTACCTATGGGTACACGACTAGCCAGGGACCCAGTACAGGGCCAGACTAGCTACCCAGGTTTCTTTGCCCATTTATTCCATCCTGCTCCCTCTTGTTCATCCGCTATTATCTCCTATTTATTATTTATCTATTTCATATCTGTTTATCAAATTTGAATCTATTTATTAAATTCAAATTCGAAATGTATCTATCGATCTTTCTATTATCTATTTATCTATCTATATATTTAATATCTATTCAGCTTTCTGTCTCCTATCTGTCTGCCTATTTCATATCAAATTCAAAATTAAAGAAGCTTTATTGGCACAATTATATACACATTAGTTTTGCCAAAGCAAGTGAACAATATAGAATAGGGATAGAGACTATGGGGATGATGGGTAGGCACTGTAGGAATGATGGATGGGGGTACATCTATCTATACTTTATTTGGATCCTATGTGAATGCTGTATGATACTACAGGAGACTAAAAAATTATTGAACACATCACCGATTTTCTAAGTAAATATATCTCTAAAGCTGCTATTGACATGGACTTCTCACCAGATGTCAGTAACAGCCCATGCAATCCACACAGACAAAGAAATCAAACCATAGAGGTCCCTAAATTCTGTGCAATATTGAGAAATGACACAGGAAAAAGCAGGGCCGCCACTAGGGCCTGACAGGTGCGCCTCCAGGCACGGGTCTGCCCGTTATTGGAGGGGGTTTGGCCATTTGAACAAGGGCAGGGGTGGCCCAGCCATGCAGGCCGGGGCTTGGCCATTTGGAGCAAGGTGGTCCCTGCATTGCTCCTGTATGGAGACACTGGTCCCTGCATTGCTCCTGTATGGAGACACTGGTCCCCGCATTGCTCCTGTAGGGAGACACTGGTCCCTGCATTGCTCCTGTATGGAAACACCGGTCCCTGCATTGCTCCTGTATGGAGACACCGGTCCCTGCATTGCTCCTGTATGGAGACACTGGTCCCTGCATTGCTCCTGTATGGAGACACTGGTCCCTGCATTGCTCCTGTAGGGAGACACTGGTCCCTGCATTGCTCCTGTATGGAAACACCGGTCCCTGCATTGTATGGAGACACTGGTCCCTGCATTGCTCCTGTATGGAGACACTGGTCCCTGCATTGCTCCTGTATGGAGACACTGGTCCCTGCATTGTATGGAGACACTGGTCCCTGCATTGTATGGAGACACCAGTCCCTGCATTGCTCCTGTATGGAGACACCGGTCCCTGCATTGCTCCTGTATGGAGATACTGGTCCCTGCATTGCTCCTGTATGGAGACACTGGTCCCTGCATTGCTCCTGTATGGAGACACCAGTCCCTGCATTGCTCCTGTATGGGGACACCGGTCCCTGTATTGTATGGAGACACTGGTCCCTGCATTGCTCCTGTATGGAGACACTGGTCCCTTCATTGCTCCTGTATGGAGACACCGGTGCCTGCATTGTATGGAGACACTGGTCCTTGCATTGTATGGAGACAACGGTCCCTGCATTGTATGGAGACACTGGTCCCTGCATTGTATGGAGACACTGGTCCCTGCATTGTATGGAGACACTGGTCCCTGCATTGCTCCTGTATGGAGACACTGGTCCCTGCATTGCTCCTGTATGGAGACACTGGCCCCTGCATTGTATGGAGACACCGGTCCCTGCATTGTATGGAGACACCGGTCCCTGCATTGTATGGAGACACTGGTCCCTGCATTGTATGGAGACACTGGTCCCTGCATTGTATGGAGACACTGGTCCCTGCATTGTATGGAGACACTGGTCCCTGCATTGTATGGAGACACTGGTCCCTGCATTGTATGGAGACACTGGTCCCTGCATTGTATGGAGACACTGGTCCCTGCATTGCTCCTGTATGGAGACACCGGTCCCTGCATTGCTCCTGTATGGAGACACTGGTCCCTGCATTGTATGGAGACACTGGTCCCTGCATTGTATGGAGACACCGGTCCCTACATTGCTCCTGTATGGAGACACCGGTCCCTGCATTGCTCCTGTATGGAGACACTGGTCCCTGCATTGCTCCTGTATGGAGACACTGGCCCCTGCATTGTATGGAGACACTGGTCCCTGCATTGTATGGAGACACTGGTCCCTGCATTGCTCCTGTATGGAGACACCGGTCCCTGCATTGCTCCTGTATGGAGACACCGGTCCCTGCATTGCTCCTGTATGGAGACACTGGTCCCTGCATTGCTCCTGTATGGAGACACTGGTCCCTGCATTGCTCCTGTATGGAGACACTGGTCCCTGCATTGCTCCTGTATGGGGACACGGTCCCTTCATTGCTCCTGTATGGAGACACTGGTCCCTGCATTGTATGGAGACACTGGTCCCTGCATTGTATGGAGACAACGGTCCCTGCATTGTATGGAGACACTGGTCCCTGCATTGTATGGAGACACTGGTCCCTGCATTGTATGGAGACTCTGGTCCTGCATTGTATGGAGACACTGGTCCTGCATTGTATGGAGACACTGGTCCCTGCATTGCTCCTGTATGGAGACACTGGTCCTGCATTGCTCCTGTATGGAGACACTGGCCCTGCATTGTATGGAGACACCGGTCCCTGCATTGTATGGAGACACCGGTGCCCTGCATTGTATGGAGACACTGGTCCCTGCATTGTATGGAGACACTGGTCCCTGCATTGTATGGAGACACTGGTCCCTGCATTGTATGGAGACACTGGTCCCTGCATTGTATGGAGACACTGGTCCTGCATTGCTCCTGTATGGAGACACTGGTCCCTGCATTGCTCCTGTATGGAGACACTGGCCCTGCATTGTATGGAGACACTGGTCCCTGCATTGTATGGAGACACTGGTCCCTGCATTGTATGGAGACACTGGTCCTGCATTGTATGGAGACACTGGTCCCTGCATTGCTCTGTATGGAGACACCGGTCCCTGCATTGCTCCTGTATGGAGACACTGGCCCCTGCATTGTATGGAGACATGGTCCTGCATTGTATGGAGACACTGGTCCCTGCATTGCTCCTGTATGGAGACACCGGTCCCTGCATTGCTCCTGTATGGAGACACTGGTCCCTGCATTGCTCCTGTATGGAGACACTGGCCCCTGCATTGTATGGAGACACTGGTCCCTGCATTGTATGGAGACACCGGTCCCTGCATTGCTCCTGTATGGAGACACTGGTCCCTGCATTGATCCTGTACGGAGACACTGGTCCCTGCATTGCTCCTGTATGGAGACACTGGCCCCTGCATTGTATGGAGACACCGGTCCCTGCATTGCTCCTGTATGGAGACACTGGTCCCTGCATTGCTCCTGTATGGAGACATTGGTCCCTGCATTGCTCCTGTATGGAGACACTGGCCCCTGCATTGTATGGAGACACCGGTCCCTGCATTGCTCCTGTATGGAGACACTGGTCCCTGCATTGCTCCTGTATGGAGACACTGGCCCCTGCATTGTATGGAGACACTGGTCCCTGCATTGTATGGAGACACTGGTCCCTGCATTGCTCCTGTATGGAGACACTGGTCCCTGCATTGCTCCTGTATGGAGACACTGGTCCCTGCATTGCTCCTGTATGGAGACACCGGTCCCTGCATTGTATGGAGACACTGGTCCCTGCATTGCTCCTGTATGGAGACACTGGTCCCTGTATTGTATGGAGACACTGGTCCCTGCATTGTATGGAGACACTGGTCCCTGTATTGCTCCTGTATGGAGACACTGGTCCCTGCATTGTATGGAGACACTGGTCCCTGCATTGTTCCTGTATGGAGACACTGGTCCCTGCATTGCTCCTGTATGGAGACACTGGTCCCTGCATTGCTCCTGTATGGAGACACTGGTCCCTGCATTGCTCCTGTATGGAGACACTGATCCCTGCATTGCTCGTGTATGGAGACACCGGTCCCTGCATTGCTCCTGTATGGAGACACCGGTCCCTGCATTGCTCCTGTATGGAGACACCGGTCCCTGCATTGCTCCTGTATGGAGACACTGGTCCCTGCATTGCTCCTGTATGGAGACACTGGTCCCTGCATTGTTCCTGTATGGAGACACTGGTCCCTGCATTGCTCCTGTATGGAGACACTGGTCCCTGCATTGCTTAGGTGGATTTTGGCCATTCTTCCGCACAAACTCTCCACGTCCTGCAGATCCCGTGGATCCTTCTATGAACTCGAAGCTTTAGATCCTTCTAGACATTTTCTATTGGATTCAGCTCAGGTGATCGGCACGGATATTCTAGCAGATTTACCGTATGTTCTTCCTTGTCTGTGTGTTTGGGATCATCATCATCTTGTGAAGTGTCGCCCTCACTTCATCTTCATCATCCTGGTAGATGCAGCAGATTTTTATCAAGTGTGTCTCTGTATATTTATCCATTCATCCTTCCCTTAATCATGTGAATTTTGCCAGTGCAGTATGCTAAATCAGCCGCACACCATGATGTTACCACCTCCATACTTCACTGTTGTATGAGGTTTTTATGGTGATTCGCCTTTTGGCCTCCAAAGATGGTGTATTATGGCATCCATAGAGTTCAATTTTGGTCTCATCTGACCAGACTATATTATCAAGTAATTCACAGGCTGTCTAAATGTTGTTGAGCAAATTGTAAAAACTCTTGAACTTGCTTTTTGCTCAGCAATGGAGTCTTGTGTGGTGAGCATGCATACAGGAGCGTGCATACAGGAGCGTGCATACAGGAGCGTGCATACAGGAGCGTGCATACAGGAGTGTGCATACAGGAGTGTGCATTCAGACCATGGAGGGGTGTGCATTACTTATTGTTTTCTGTTAAACAATTGTCCCTGCTGATTCCAGCTCTTTTTGTAGCTTTCCACAGGTGTTCTTGGCTCTCTTACAGCTCTTCTAATTATTCTTGCAGGGAGCAACTGGTTGTGGACGGTTTATAGTAAAACAAATTTCTTTCCATATCCAGATTATGGCCCCCAACTGCACTCATTGGGACCTTCAGTAGTTTAGAGATTCTTCTGTAATCAATGGCATCAGTATGTTTTGCAGCAATAAGGTTGAGACGATCTTGAGACAGCTCACTAGTATTCCCATCATGAGATGTTTCTTGTGTAATGAGACACCTTTTTATCTGCCATCAGTTAAACCAGCTGATATTCTTATCACTAAGTTAAACCCAGGTCAGTCAGAGAACTGGCTGAGGATAAAGAAGGGCCGCAGTTGCCTTGCCTGTGCTGGTTTATTAAGGCACCTCTCAGTGAGTGTGGTATATGCCTTCTAGCCCGCAGCCGGAAGCACATATAATCTCCTCCACCCCATCACTGCCAGAGGCCCTGAATAACCCCAAGCACAAATGCTTCCACCTGCTTCTCGTTTAATATAAGTCCGGTCCGTGGTCGGGCTTATATTGGGTCAGAAACCAACCCAGGTAGCGTTATGTGAGCACACGGACGTGGGAAGATAAACAGAGCAACTCAAGATTAAATTTACATATTTAATCACCCTAATGGTACACTAGATATATTTACAGTTATTATTCAGATGTTACAAATATTACAGTCAGTTATGCAACTAAAAGGGTAAATGGAATACACAGAATTACACACACGTGATCAGTTACCTTAATGCTGATGGCACCACAAGGGCGGCGTGATGCCAATTTGTTCCAACCCCTCTGAGGGGAGATATAGACACCCAAACTCTATAATCTGCCCTAGCCTTGTCCGATGGCATCACAGACGGAAGACAATGCTTTCATATTTTCAGTTATGATTTTATCTTCGTCTGGATATGAAACATGACTATTCTGAGAGCATCCTACAAGCCCATATCACGTTTAGATGGCTTACAGTCATCGCACACATAAGTAAAACGATGTGCGGTAACCGCTGGAATGTCGCTATTTCATATCTATGCTTGCCATGTTTATACAGCACGGCTCATGAGATATTAATGTTATATTCACAACTCCGTCCCGTCTGCGTTGAAGAAACTATTTCCTTTCCACTGGCCTTACAGGGAAATTGGATGTGTCACCTTTCTTCAAATCCCAGCAGGCAGTCATCCTTTCCCCAACTGCCCTATTGTGTGGCCTGTTAGATGGCATCTACATGCTAATTAATGTACTACTGGCCAGAGAGGAATGGCCTCTGGCTTGCAAGGGTGGGGGCTTATCTCTTTATGAGCGAGATGTGTCTTATCAAATTGCTTTCTGGGATGAAATGGAATCTGGGGAATATGGCAATATTCCTTACCAATACTGCTTATTCATCACAGTCGGAGTCAGGGAAATTGAAGAGTTGGAGTCGGGTGTTTGGCTTATGGTACCTTTACACGCCGCCACGGCAGGCTGGATACATCCCGCTACTTCACGTGCACGAGCACGCTCAAACGGTTACAAACGGTCAACGCACCCTCTTTACACGCCGCCACAAGGTGCGCTACGCCACGCTACATCTATAGCTAGCTACATCGCCGGGTGTCTCAAGTAGCCAGCTGTAGCTCATTTACACACCGCTATAACCAGCTACTATGGGCGGACCTGGTGCAGCAGGGACAGCACATAGGCGTGCCACAATTGTGGAGTACGAGCCGTCCGTACGCTGATAGGACGAAGCAATAACATCCTGATTGGGCAGGCATCGCAGGAGGCTGAGTAATACAGCACGCTCGAGCGATTGTGTAGTGTGACTCGTCAGCTCCTTAAATATGCCTCCCTATGCAGCGACTACCAATCGTCATGCAGCAGCTTCCACCAATGATCGCACATGGGGTGCGGTAACATGGAGCCAGGGTCACGCCTTAGCTACATTGCAGCTACATCGCAGGCTGTCCCGAGTTCCCTTCCGTTGCCTCTTTACACGCCGATACAGCTCGCTACCATCGGCGATATAGCCATCAGTTTTCGAGCAGAGCCCATAAACAGATGTATCTGTCGCCGGCTGTAGCGTCGCGTCTTCAGACGCCGCTACGACGGGCTACATTGACGCTACAAGCTACATTTGTAGCCTGTAGCGCGATGTATCCAGCCTGCCGTCGCGGCGTGTAAAGGTACCATTACTGACTTCACAGCCCTGGTTATGGAGTCGGAGTCATGGAGTCGGAGTCGGTGTCCATTTTGGTGAAATTGGAGTTGGATTCAGGGAAATTGAAGAGTCGGAGTCATGTGTTTGGCTTACTGACTTCACAGCCCTGTTTACACCTTCTATAGACAAGTAGAATGGAACACTTCCGGCACTTTCCTTCCTTTATGAGATGTCAGTGTTCTGTCCGTTTACATATATCTAGTAAATATCCTTCGTTTCCTTGCAGAGGGTAATAAAGCTTTTATCACAAGGAAAACGTGAACTGAACTCATTTAGTTGACGGCAAAAGCAAAATTCCGCTCGGGCCGAACTCTATAATTGTAATCACAAAAGTGCGCGGATTGCTGAATAGTCTCCAAGTAGCCGGCGCTCCAGTCTCCGTTCTGTGGATAATGCCGCATCAACATCACCCGCCATTATCATAATCAACTTGATTTCTAAAAACTGATTTTCTCTGCAATTTCTGGTCTGGTAAACAAAGGGAGGTCTTTGGCGGAACGCGCGACCGTCAATCACATTAACTTTTTGATAACAGTAATTACATATGTGATTGGCGGCTTTGATTGCTTTCCAAGTCTATGATAAGATGCTCAGATCTGGGAAATCTTTAAGGAGCTTCTTCAAGAACAGAGCAGATGGACGTCACGTTTTATTAACAGCCTTTAGGTGTAACTGGTTCATACAGTGGATACAGAAAGTCTTCACCCCCCTATGAAAGTGTCAGGTCATGATATGTCACATAAACAAAAACTACCAAGAAGACTCGGAGTCACATCTAGAATGGACGATCTTTGACCGCTCTTCCTTGCCGGAGCTCCACGTCACATTGAGGGTGCATCTCCTATGTACAGCGCCCCCCTCAGGTCACTCACAGATTGTTTATTTGATTCACATTTGGGCTCGTTACAGGACATTCCAAAACTTTCACCCTCTTTTGGTGAAGCCATTCTATTGGTGATTCGGAGGTCGTTTAAGGTCGTTATTGTTCTGAAAGGTGTAAATCTTCTTCATCTTCTCATTTTTAACAAAGGCCTGAAGGGTTTGTTGCAAAATTGACTTGTTTTTGGAACTGTGAATAATTTTCTCCACCTTGGCTAAAGCGCTAGTTACAACAAGGGCTGTGGAGTCGGAGTCGGTGTCTATTTTGGTGGAGTCAGAGTCAGGGAAATTGAGAAGTTGGAGTCAGATGTTTGGCTTACTGATTTCACAGCTCTGGTTACATCTACCGAAAAACAGCCCCAAAGCGTAAGGCTGCCTCCACCATGCTTCACTGCGGGTATGGTGACTTTTTGTTTTATCTTAGTGCCTTAAATATCTTTTGGGAATAAGGCCAAAAAGTCAGATGTTTTGGCTTACCGACTTCACAACCATAGTTGTGGAGTCAGAGTTGGAGTCGGCGTCCATTTTGGGTGGCGTTGGAGTCAGATTCAAGGATACTGAGCAGTTGGAGTCGGAGGTGGATGTATGGCTTACTGACTTCACAGCCATGGTTGTGGTGTTGGAGTCGTAGTCAGAGTTTGTGTCCATTTTGGAAGAGCTGGAGTCAGAGTCGGATTCAGGGAAATTGAAGAGTCGGAGTCAGATGTTTGGCTTACTGATTTTACAGCCATGGGTGTGGAATTTAGAGTTGGAGTCGGTATCAATTTTTAGGAAGTTGTAGTCAGACTCAGGGAAATTGAGGAGTCGGAGTTAGATGTTTGGCCTCCTGACTCCACAGCCCTGGATACATCTACCGAAAAACAGCCCCAAAGCTTAAGGCTGCCTCCACTATGCTTCACTGTGGGTATGGTGACTTTCCACAATGAGATTCCTTTGCTGTGTTTTCAGCTGTTTACGGACCATCTCTTTTGCTATAGAATGCAAAAAATGTTACAAAATATTTGTAGAACAGCAAAACGTTCTATAGGGTTAATCATAATCCCAGAAATGATGGCGACTGTGCACTATGACATGACGTGAGGATACATGTGATTGTCTGATTCTGAACACAACCCATCCCTAATTATAAGGGGGTGTTCACACTAATGCAACCACATTAATTTAGGTTGTTATGTCCCCCCACAAATTATTTCAGTTTGTTTTTTAATAGATTTGTACAGATTATGGTGACATTTGTATAAGACTGCAATTTTCTTTTACTATGTCAAGTAATTTTTGCTGTAATTATTGCAGTGGGCAAACGTTTTAGGCAGATGTAGGAAAAAGTGCTGAAATGTAAGAAAGCTTTCAAAAATACAAGTGTTTACTGTTTACTGTTATCAAATAACAAAATACAAAGCGAATGACCCATAAAGAAACCTAATACTGAGGATGGAGGAGACGGGCGATCACTGAATACTGAGGATGGAGGAGACGGGCGGTCACTGAATACTGAGGATGGAGGAGACGGGCGGTCACTGAATACTGAGGATGGAGGAGACGGGCGGTCACTGAATACTGAGGATGGAGGAGACGAGCGGTCACTGAATACTGAGGATGGAGGAGACGGGCGATCACTGAATACTGAGGACAGAGGAGACGGGCGGTCACTGAATACTGAGGATGGAGGAGACGGGCGGTCACTGAATACTGAGGATGGAGGAGACGTGTGGTCACTGAATACTGAGGATGGAGGAGACGGGCGGTCACTGAATACTGAGGATGGAGGAGACGGGCGGTCACTGAATACTGAGGATGGAGGAGACGGGCGGTCACTGAATACTGAGGATGGAGGAGACGGGCGGTCACTGAATACTGAGGATGGAGGAGACGGGCGGTCACTGAATACTGAGGATGGAGGAGACGGGCGGTCACTGAATACTGAGGATGGAGGAGACGGGCGGTCACTGAATACTGAGGATGGAGGAGACGGGCGGTCACTGAATACTGAGGATGGAGGAGACGGGCGGTCACTGAATACTGAGGATGGAGGAGACGGGCGATCACTGAATACTGAGGATAGAGGAGACGGGCGATCACTGAATACTGAGGATGGAGGAGACAGGCAGTCTCTGAATACTGAGGATGGAGGAGACGGGCGGTCACTGAATACTGAGGATGGAGGAGACGGGCGATCACTGAATACTGAGGACAGAGGAGACGGGCGGTCACTGAATACTGAAGATGGAGGAGACAGGCGGTCACTGAATACTGAGGATGGTGGAGACGGGCGGTCACTGAATACTGAGGACGGAGGAGACAGGCGGTCACTGAATACTGAAGATGGAGGAGACGGGCGGTCACTGAATACTGAGGATGGATGTGACAGCAGTCACTGAATACTGAGGATGGAGGAGACGGGCGGTCACTGAATACTGAGGATGGGGGAGACGGGCGATCACTGAATACTGAGGATAGAGGAGACGGGCGGTCACTGAATACTGAGGATGGAGGGGACGGGCGGTCACTGAATACTGAGGATGGAAGAGACGGGCGGTCATTGAATACTGAGGATGGAGGAGACGGGCGGTCACTGAATACTGAGGATGGAGGAGACGGGCGGTGACTGAATACTGGGGACGGAGGAGACGGGCGGTCACTGAATACTGAGGATGGAGGAGACGGGCGATCACTGAATACTGAGGATGGAGGAGACGGGCGGTCACTGAATACTGAGGATGATGGAGACGGGCGGTCACTGAATACTGAGGATGGAGGAGACCGGCAATCACTGAATACTGAGGATGGAGGAGACGGGCGGTCACTGAATACTGAAGATGGAGGAGACGGGCGGTCACTGAATACTGAGGATGGAGGAGACGGGCGGTCACTGAATACTGAGGACAGAGGAGACGGGCGGTCACTGAATACTGAGGACGGAGGAGATGGGCAGTCACTGAATACTGAGGATGAAGGAGACGGGCGGTCACTGAATACTGAGGATGGAGGAGACGGGCGGTCACTGAATACTGAGGATGGAGGAGATGGGCGGTCACTGAATACTGAGGACGGAGGAGACGGGCGATCACTGAATACTGAAGATGGAGGAGACAGGCGGTTACTGAATACTGAAGATGGAGGAGACGGGCGGTCACTGAATACTGAGGATGGAGGAGACGGGCGGTCACTGAATACTGAGGACAGAGGAGACGGGCGGTCACTGAATACTGGGAACGGAGGAGACGGGCGATCACTGAATACTGAGGACGGAGGAGACGGGCGATCACTGAATACTGAAGATGGAGGAGACGGGCGGTCACTGAATACTGAAGATGGAGGAGACAGGCGGTCACTGAATACTGAGGATGGATGTGACAGCAGTCACTGAATACTGAGGATGGAGGAGACGGGCGATCACTGAATACTGAGGACGGAGGAGACGGGCGATCACTGAATACTGAGGACGGAGGAGACGGGCGATCACTGAATACTGAAGATGGAGGAGACAGGCGGTCACTGAATACTGAGGACGGAGGAGACGGGTGGTCACTGAATACTGAGGACGGAGGAGACGGGCGGTCACTGAATACTGAAGATGGAGGAGACGGGCGGTCACTGAATACTGAGGATGGATGTGACAGCAGTCACTGAATACTGAGGATGGATGTGACAGCAGTCACTGGATGGGGGTCTCGTGCTGCAGCAGACCTCTGAAATGTGCTACCCTGGATACTCAGATTCATTCCCACTCCCAGTTTTAAGAATACCTAAGACCACCTCTGTGTAGACATATCTATGTGTACCATCACTCTCGTCCTCACCTTCCTCTTTCCTTGCTTTCGCGCTCGGTTCCTGCTCCAGTTGTTTTCCTCTTTTTATGCATTTTTAATAAATAACAAAAAGAAACTTTTCAGTCAGTAAAAAGTTCTGTGCGTTCCTGACAGCGATGATTGCCGGGACGTTGCCTTGTTTAAGACGCTTCTTTTCTATTTGTGTTCTGTTAAATGTCTTTGAAATAGTTTGTATCGAAGTCTACAAAGTGACATGAAGATCGAACCTCTCCGCAGGGAACATTTCATGTCTAGCAATTTTGGCAAGACTAAGAAGTCAGAAAAGTATAGAGTAGAAACCTTTCCACTCTCCGCGATTCTGCCGTCTGAAGTCTCTCACTGCATTGTTACAAACACATTACAGCCTCGCCGGTGTCGGAGAAGAGTCACTCTCACCGGATATAAATAAATAATGGGGTAGAGCCGCACCGCATGAGAGCCGGCGGCCCGGTACACCGCGGGCCATCACTGCTCACAACAACTAATGGAGGCTGCACCTACAGCGCCATCAAAACTGCTCACACCCCATCAACTAGTCCAGGTTTTTTCACATTACACCGACAAACTTAAATATATTTTATTTGGATTTATTTGGATTTTATGTGATACCAACACTAAGTACAAGTATTTATAAAATGAGAAAACCACGAGTCACAGTTTTCTAAATATCTAAAAAAAAAATTCTTCAAATTCTGATGTGCATTAGTATTCACCCCCGGAGACAGCACTTTGTAGGACCACACTTTCTCTGTCTTGTATTAGTATTCACCCCCTGAGTCAGCACTTTGTAGGACCACCTTTCCCCTGTCCTTGTATGTCTAGTATTCAGTTCACCCTGAGTCAGCACTTTGTAGGACCACCTTTCTCTGTCTTGTATTAGTATTCACCCCCTGAGTCAGCACTTTGTAGGACCACCTTTCTCTGTCTTGTATTAGTATTCACCCCTGAGTCAGCACTTTGTAGGACCACCTTTCTCTGTCTTGTATTAGTATTCACCCCTAGTCAGCACTTTGTAGGACCACCTTTCTCTGTCTTGTATTAGTATTCACCCCCTGAGTCAGCACTTTGTAGACCACCTTTCTCTGTCTTGTATTAGTATTCACCCCTGAGTCAGCACTTTGTAGGACCACCTTTCTCTGTCTTGTATTAGTATTCACCCCTGAGTCAGCACTTTGTAGGACCACCTTTCTCTGTCTTGTATTAGTATTCACCCCCTGAGTCAGCACTTTGTAGGACCACCTTTCTCTGTCTTGTATTAGTATTCACCCCCTGAGTCAGCACTTTGTAGGACCACCTTTCTCTGTCATTGTGATTAGTATTCAGTCCCCTGAGTCAGCACTTTGTAGGACCACCTTTCTCTGTCTTGTATTAGTATTCATCCCCTGAGTCAGCACTTTGTAGGACCACCTTTTCTGTCTTGTATTAGTATTTCACACCCCCTGAGTTCAGCACCTTTGAGCGACACTTACCCTCTTTCTCTGTCTTATATTAGTATTCAGCCCCGGACTCAGCACTTTGTAGGACCACCTTTCTCTGTCTTGTATTAGTATTCAGCCCCTGAGTCAGTATTTTGTAGGATTACCTTTCTCTTTCTTGTATTAGTATTCAGCCCCCCGGTGTCAGCACTTTGTAGGACCACCTTTCTCTGTCTTGTATTAGTATTCACCCCCTGAGTCAGCACTTTGTAGGACTACCTTTCTCTGTCTTGTATTAGTATTCACCCCCGGAGTCAGCACTTTGTAGAACCACCTTCCTCTGTCTTGTATTAGTATTCACCCCTGAGTCAGCACTTTGTAGGACCACCTTTCTCTGTCTTGTATTAGTATTCACCCCCTGAGTCAGCACGCTGTAGGACCACCTTTCTCTGTCTTGTATTAGTATTCACCCCCCTGAGTCAGCACTTTGTAGGACCACCTTTCTCTGTCTTGTATTAGTATTCACCCCCGGAATCAGCACTTTGTAGGACCACCTTTCTTTGTCTTGTATTAGTATTCATCCCCCTGAGTCAGCACTTTGTAAGACCACCTTTCTCTGTCTTATATTAGTATTCACCCCCCTGAGTCAGCACTTTGTAGGACCACCTTTCTCTGTCTTGCATTAGTATTCAGCCCCTGAGTCAGCACTTTGTAGGACCACCTTTCTCTGTCTTGTATTAGTATTCAGTCCCCAGAGTCAGCACTTTGTAGGACCACCTTTCTCTGTCTTGTATTAGTATTCACCCCCCTGAGTCAGCACTTTGTAGGACCACCTTTCTCTGTCTTGTATTAGTATTCACACCCCCTGAGTCAGCACTTTGTAGGACCACCTTTCTCTGTCTTATATTAGTATTCAGCCCCGGAGTCAGCACTTTGTAGGACCACCTTTCTCTGTCTTGTATTAGTATTCAGCCCCTGAGTCAGTATTTTGTAGGATTACCTTTCTCTTTCTTGTATTAGTATTCAGCCCCCCGGTGTCAGCACTTTGTAGGACCACCTTTCTCTGTCTTGCATTAGTATTCAGCCCCTGGAGTCAGCACTTTGTAGGACCACCTTTCTCTGTCTTGTATTAGTATTCAGTCCCCGGAGTCAGCACTTTGTAGGACCACCTTTCCCTGTCTTGTATTAGTATTCACCCTTGGAGTCAGCACTTTGTAGGACCACCTTTCTCTATCTTGTATTAGTATTTACCCCCTGAGTCTGCACTTTGTAGGACTACCTTTCTCTGTCTTGTATTAGTATTCAGCCCCCTGAGACAGTACTTTGTAACACCACCTCACCTTTCTCTGATTTGCATTAGTATTCAGCCCCTGAGCTAGCACTTTGTAGGTCCACCTTTCTCTGTCTTTTGCGGTCAGTCTCTCCAGTTTTGCAAATGTAAAGCTGACCTTTTCCCTTCTTCTTTGCTCTCACTCACAGCAATTGGATGTAGATGTCTGTGAACAGCAGTTTTCCTATCTTGTCACAGATTCTGGGTGGATTTGGGTCTGGACGGTGACTGTGCCATTCACACACAGGAATATGTTCTGATCTAAACCCTCCACTATAAATCTGTATGATGTTGAGGGTTGTTGTCCTTCTGGAAGGTAAACCTACACCTTAGTCTCAGGTTTTCTGCAGCCTCTTAACAGGTTTTCCTCCAGGATTGTCCTGTATTTAGCTTCATTCAACTTCTCATCTCCTCTGACCAGCTATCCCTGCCCCTGCTGAAGAGAAGCCTCCCCACAGCAGGATGCTGCCTCCACCATGGCTGACTGTGAGGATGGTGTTTTTAGGGTGATGTGCAGTGTTAGTTTTCTGCCACTCATTGTGTTTTGCATTTAGCCCACAAGTATCTATTTTGGTCTCATCTGATGAGACCACTTTCTTCCACATACCATGTAGGAGACTCAGCGAGCATGTGAAAGAAGGGGCTCTGGTCAGATGAGACATCACACCAGACCCCCAATTAATTCCATCCCCAGTTCAGACCCCTACATTGACCGCAAAAAAGACCCCACATGGCTGGAGGAAAGCCTCATAGGGGTCGAAACATTGTTTTCGTCCTTTTGGTGTATGCTGGATCAATAAAGTTTTTGTAAGACGGAAGTCCGGTGTCGTGGATTTTGTTTCTCTGTATCCTTTGACAACTGGATGGAGGGTTGCACCAAGTGGCATGGACAGGGAAGGGGTGCATGGAAAATAACCTGCATATATTCAGACTCCATACCAGACCCAAACTAAAAGGGATTGTCCAGTAAAGCCTAATCCTTTCAGTGCCCAATAAACAAAAAAATCTATACTCGCCTCCCATGGTGGTTCCATTCCAGTGGTGCTGCCATTGTGTCATGTGATTGCTGCAACCAATCAGCTGTGCACAATCCTTTTAGGTTAATTCAATCATAGAATTAGATTCTTAAAGCGCTCCAAATACACTCAGACCCTTGATATCAATGGGGCTAACTTGAAGCTCATGGGCCCCAATGCAAAAGCTCCAACAGGGCCCCCAATTATTACAAATCTTTAATAGAAGTGATCTTTTTCTATAGGCTAAAGGGACTTTTGGGGTCCCCTAGGCTCCAGGGCCTGGGTGTAATTGCAACCCCTGCACCTGTTGTAGTTAAGCCCCTGTTTGATAACCAAAACTATAACCCCTGGCAAAAATTCTGGAATCCCCGGGCTCGGAGGACGTCCATTCAGTTGTTTCATTTTGTTCAAAAAAAGCCGATCACAGACACAGCACAAAACTAAAGTGATTTCACATGGCAACTGTCTGCCTTGAAGAAACACTAAAAGAAATCAAGATAATGTGCTAGCCAGTAACGGTTACTTTTGTATACCAAGCAGGGAAAAAATTATGGAATCACTCAATTCTGAAGAAAAAATGATGGAATCACCCTGTAAGTTTTCATTCCCAAAACTAACACCTGCATCAAATAAGATCTGCTCGTTAGTCTGCATATAAAAAGGAGTGATCACACCTTGGAGAGCTGCTGCACCAAGTGGACTGACATGAATCATGGCTCCAACACCAGAGATGTCAATTGAAACAAAGGAGAGGATTATCAAACTCTTACAAGAGGGTAAATCATCACACAATGTTGCAAAAGATGTTGGTTGTTCACAGTCAGCTGTGTCTAAAATCTGGTCCAAATACAAACAACATGGGAAGGTTGTTAAAGGGAGACATAGTGGTAGACCAAGGAAGACATCAAAGTGTCAAGACCGGAAACTTAAAGCAATGTGTCTCCAAACCAGGAAATGGACAACAAAACAAATGAGGAACGAATGGGAGGAAACTGGAGTCAATGACTGTGACCGAACTGTAAGAAACCGCCTAAAGGAAATGGGATTTACATACAGAAAAGCTAAACATAAGCCATCATTAACACCTAAACAGAAAAAAACAATGTTACAATGGGCTAAGGGAAAGCAATCGTGGACTGTGGATGACTGGATGAAAGTCATATTCAGTGATGAATCGTGAATCTGCATTGGGCAAGGTGATGATGCTGGAACTTTTGTTTGGTGTTGTTCCAATGAGATTTATAAAGATGACTGCCTGAAGAGAACATGCAAATTTCCACAGTCATTGATGATATGGGGCTGCATGTCAGGCAAAGGCAGTGGGGAGATGGCTGTTATTACATCTTCAATAAATGCCCAGGTTTACATTGATATTTTGGACACTTTTCTTATCCCATCGATCGAAAGGATGTTTGGGGATGATTAAATCATTTATCAAGATGATAATGCATCCTGCCACAAAGCAAAAACTGTGAAAACTGATAGAAATAATCTTCTCAGTTTAATCTTCGTTCGATAAACTCCATAGACTGCGTCTTCAGAACCAAAAGTGGGTTTTATTCGGGTAGGAAAAAATACAGAGATGTACAGCAAAAGCAGTAACAGGCAGGAATCTGAATGACAGGCGCCGGAGCCACAGGTGTCACACTCAAGATGGATTCAGAATAATGGCTCCCCGTCTCTTGGACGGGGCGTGTCTTTATACTAGTTTTCCCCATAGAGAATCATTGTTACCATGATTCTCTATGGAAGAAGGATTACGTCACCTGTCAAAAGTGATCCCTTCATATTACTTACAACATATATTGACATGAAAAAGCACATTAATTTCATTACTAACTACATACAAATTATCTCATAATAGCCTTTTTGGGACCAAGCACAAATCATAACTTATTGACATTAATCAGCTCTGTTCTTGATTATAAGAAACGTCATATTAGCCTTGAGGGATAGAATACACCACAAAAAATAAGACAAATTCAGAACTGGCTTATGGACTGATTATAAATTTTGCTAAATGATCAGACCAAATCTAATTAACTCCATCTGTTTTCTTATACAGGTTAGGTCATTGCTTATAGCTAGAAGACATGACATTTATATTTCTACTAACAGAGAAAGTTTAAAGTTACTTTTTTTCAAACAGACAATATGGCCGACAGAGGCCTTGGTACCCATGGCCTCGTCTAACAAAAACATTCCTTGAAAGAAGACACATAAGGTCAATGTCATGGCCTGCAAATAGTCCGGATCAAAATCCAATTGAAAATCTTAGGTGGAAGTTGAAGAAAATGGTCCATGACAAGGCTCCAACCTGCAAAGCTGATCTGCCAACAGCCATCAGAGAAAGTTGGAGCCAGATTGATGATGAGTACTGTTTGTCACTCATTAAGTCCATGCCTCAGAGACTGCAAGCTGTTATTAAAGCCAGAGGCGATGCAACAAAATACTAAGTTTGTTTGTTTGTCATGATTCCATAAATTTTTCCTCAGAATTGAGTGATTCCATAACTTTTTCCTCTGCTTGGTCTACAAAAGTAACCGTTACTGGCTACCACATTGTTTATCTTGATTTATTTTAGTGTTTCTTAAAGCCATGAAGTTGCCATGTGAAATGACTTTAGTTTTGTGCCATGTCTGTGATCTGCTTTATTCCTACAACATTCAACAACTGAATGGACATCCTCCGAGCCCGGGGAGTCCAGAATATTTGCCATAGGTTGTATAAGAACCGAATAATCCCGACACAAGACTCACGACATAACCCAAATATTAATTCAGATCACAGAACAGTCTCCTAAATTCATTCCGACCCATGAACAGACATCAATATTAGCTAAAACCTCAATCGAGACCCAAGTCCAGATGATCCTGAATTTAATCAAGACTCCAAAATTAAATCTGATCTGAAAATAAATTAATCTTCATGACCAGACCTGTCCAGGAACGTTTAGCCCCTACGGCCGTGAACAGAACTGTTTCTGCTCATTGACAATAATCAGAGATCTTGTTAATAGTGAAAAATTGAAACAAATTGTATTAGGAACTTGCAGAACTGCTCAATTTTCAAAGTTAGGTTCTATAGTCATGCACTCGCCCTTTAAGCCTGGCTGCCCCTTCCCTCCCAGCATCCTCTGCTCCTGCCGATGTTAATTAGTGCATTAATTTACTTTTTGGAATGTTCAGTTTTTGTAATTAGTGGGATATGCGGGTTATGGGGAGAAATAAGGGCACCAATCTCAGGGTCGTATCTAGGGGGGTGCAGCTGGATCCTGTGCCCCGGGCGCAACTCAGAGGGGGGGCGTCGGCACTAACTTCCCCCCTGCTCCTCACCCTGCAGGGGTGGCGTGGTTGAAAGCTGACAGCACCCCCCATCCCGGTCCTCAACAAGACTGCAGGGGGGGTGGCGGGGCTGAAAGCTGACAGCAAACCCAAACCCCCCCTGCTCCGCAACCAGGGCTGCAGGGGCGGCGGAGCTGAAAGCTGGCAGCACCCCCAAACCCCCCCTTCCCCGCTCCTCACCTACTCTGGGGGAGGGCGCCGAAATAGATCTTTGCCCCGGGCGCCATGGAACCTAGTTACACCGCTAACCAATCTAATAGGAATCCTTTAGAGCATTTCAGTAGGGGCACAAGGGATGGGGCATTGCTGGTTGGATCTGATCCTGTCTCTCCGGATTTTCTCGTGTTATCTGTCGTCTTCTGGATGACGACTGCGACATTTCCAATACATATATACGGCGCCAAATATAAGAACTTGCCTGCTCTGCACCGATGGAGAGGATGCACATGAGCGTTTTTGCTTCCTCTTATCTCCACCACCGACCCTGGCAATTTACTGACTCCTAATACAAAACCTGCAAGAGAAAAACTCATCTGAGCCGCAGGCGGGAAAATGACAAAACTGAAATGAACGTGTAAAGAGATGGACATATTGCACACGTTCCCCTTGAAGACACCAGTGTTATTGTTGTGATGTATAATGTACAATGTGATAAGCAGTATTGTACAGTGAATTGTGCGCTCAATCTTAGATAGTCTTTGTCCCCAAAGGGACTGTGGGCATGTCTTGTGGACAGGAAGATTCCATGGTGGTCACTTTAATGCAATGTGTGGTGTAATATTTGATGCCTTCCAGTTTTCTGAGTGGTCGAGGACGACCATCATTAAAGGAGGGGGTACTGAAAGGAGATGGACATATTGCCCCAACCATATCTGTTTAATCTTATTTCCACCACCGACCCCGGCAATTTACTGACTCTTATAACCAAACCTGCAAGAGAAAATCTTATCTGAGCTGCAGGCAAGAAAATAACAAAAATGAAAGGAACGTGTAAAGAGATGAACATATTGCACACGTTCCCCCTTGAAGACACCAGTGTTATGGTTGTGATGTGTAATGTACAATGTGATAAGCATTATTGTAATGTGAATTGTGCGCTCAATCCAAGATTGACTTTGACCCCAAAGGAACTGTGGCTTGTCTCGTGGACAGGACTGTGTATAAAAGAACCGTGCCCCCATTTTATGGACTGGTTAGAAAACTATGGACTGTACCCTAGCTATATAATGAGCTACCCTAGCAGGAATGGACTGTGTTGTGCTGACTTGAATACCCTTATAAATGGGGAATGAATCAACTCAAGAAACAGGTTCTGGGTTAAAACGAATCTGTCAGGTCAAAAATCCATAAGTAACTGATATCATTTCCTAGTGAGGCTCTTTGTATTTATGTATTTCTTTTGTTTATACTTCTCTCCTATCCTCTGTAAACTGCAAAAAAACATATTCATTCCATCTGTCAATCACAGTGAGTGATTACTTAGTTCTCTGCTGCACATTCCCAGGGAATGAATATTCATGTAGTGACATCACTGCACTGCCCTCCTCTGGGTCTGTATCCTGTGTGTGGTTGGCTCTCTATGCACAGGCACAGCCCAGAGGTGAAAGGAGGGGGGAGGTGGTGTGTGCTCTTTGCAGATGCACATCTGACATCTTCATAGTGCGTATCTGAGGCATGCGGGTAATGTGCGCTGGAGATATTTCTATGTGTTTATAAGAACATTTGTGCATTTGCTTAGCAGGTACACACATTACATGTATGTAGGAAAACCAAAGTTCACATAAACACATAGAAATCTCTTACAGATAGCACACACATTGCAGCACAAAAAAAACTCCCAACCTCCTATCTCTTCCCCTCAGAAGGAACCTGCAGAAGCCTGAGATTTTCAGTGTAACCTCAGCGCAGAGGGAAGGGACAGAATACCAGTGTGGATAGGTGTGGCTATTTAAATAACATTTACATACTGTGACTATTCATTAGTCCAGTCAATTACTTTTACTGCTAAAGATAGCTGCCTGCAGGGTGTTAAGATGCTTATAGCAAGAAAACTACAATGGGTAGAGTAATGATTTTTACATATTCTGAAAGGTCTGCCTGAACACTATTCAAGGGTACTATTAGTATCATACTGAAAAGTGACCTGATAGAGTCCCTTTAAGGACAAATAAAGACTTTGAAGATATGGCTTCGGGATCCTGATGAAGTGGGACCAGATCTGTGTCACTTTGGAGACGAAAAGGAATGAACATTTAATGTTGGGTATTTTGATGTCATGTGTGGTGTAATATTGGGAGTTTCCCAGGCTTCTGTATGGTCGAGGACGACCATCGTTAAAGGAGGGGGAAGTGTAAGGAGTTGGACATATTGCCCCAACCGTATCTGTTTCCTCATAATTCCACTACCGACTCTGGCAATTTACTGACTCCTAATACAAAACCTGAAGGAGAAAATCTCATCTAAGACACGGGTGGAAAATAACAAAAATTAAATTAACGTGTAAGGAGATGGGTGTATTGCCCATGTTCCCTCTTAAAGGCACCAGTGTTATTGTTGTGGTGTATAATATATAATGTGATAAGTGTTATTGCAATGAGAATTGTGAGCTCAATCCAAGATGGACTTTGCCTGTGAGGGACTGTGTGCATGACTTGTGGACAGGACTTTGTTTAAAAGAACTGTGCCCCCGTCTTATGCACTTATTGGAGAACCATGGGCTGTGCCCTTGCTATAATGGGCTAACCTTGCAGGAGTGTACTGTGTTGTGCTGGCCTTAGGAAACTGATGAAGAGTGTCCGAATCAACCCGAAGAACTATTGCCGGATTAGGGACATAAATGGACTAGGATAGATATGGACTGGGGTCCTGATCAAGTGGCACCAGATCTGTGTCACTCTGGAGAGGGAAAGGGATGACAACATCATGTTGGTTTACGTATTGTGATGTGTGGTGTAATATTTGGTGTCTTGCAGGTTTCTGGATGGTCGAAGACGACCATCATTAAAGGAGGGGGAAATGTAAGGGGATGTACATATTACCCATGGTCCCCCTTGAAGACACCAATGTTATGGTTGTGATGCATAATGTGATGTTTTATCTTAATGTGAATTGTAACATGTTTAAGTAGTGCTGAAATGTGTTTAGCGGCCGTCTTGTTCTCCCCCCTTCATGTGTGTATGTAGCTTGTGTACTGGGCATAGTTATGGGGAACAGAAAGAGGTCTTCTTCAAACTGCTACCAAAAAGCTGAAGCTACAATTGACCACATTGTGCTGAAGATTAGGATATCCCTTCGCTGGGACTAAGGTGCCACGGCTGCCCCCTGATAACAGCCTGAAGCATTATCCTCCTCCATCATCATTACAGAGGACACAATGCAGTCAGGGAGTAGCGCCCTCCATTCACCAAACCCAGACTTGTCCATCAGATGCCTAATAGAGAAGTGTGACCCGTCATGGCACAGAACAAATCTCCAGGGTCCAGTTGTGGCAGCTCTAAACTGCTCCATCCCACGCTCGGCATTGTGCTTGGTGATGTACGGCTCGACATTGTGCTTGGTGATGTACATCTGCAGCTGCTCAGTTCATGGTGGGCGCAGTGTTTGTGCTGATGTTACTAGACAGATGAGGTTTGGACTCTGCAGTTATGGAGTCAGCAGAGCGGTGGGGAGTTTTCTGCCCTCTGCTCCTCAATAATGGAGTCTCCACTTCATGGCTGAGTTGCTGCAGTTCCTTTGACTTCTCAATAATATCACTCACAGGTGATGGGGAAGATTCAAGAGGAAGAAATATCATAAATGGATTTGTTCCCCTTGTGGCTCTCATCAAAAGACTGCACTGGTGTTACCGCAGTGAGCTCCGCACCACCAGACACATTTTACAAGATCACTTGGTGATGTGTATTTGCCAAGCTGCAGGTCAGGGTGAGCCGCAAGGAGCGGAGGCGTTGATGCAGTGGAGCAGGACAGCTGAACGGTATGTGGAACAGTGAGTATCAGTAGTTGTGTATATAAAATGGCAGGTGGAGCGGCAGAGCTTGGAGTACTAGATGAAACAGTGGCACATGTTAGGAAAGAACTCAGGTATAGCAAAGTTGAGCATGTAATCAGACACTATGTTGCAAGAGTAAGCAGAGGTGTACCAAGGTGCGATGGCGCCGGGGCAAACTTCTATTTTGGCGCCCCCCCCCTTCCCCCCCGGCTGTCAGCTTTCCTCACTCCTGGTGCCCCCACCCCCCCCGGACTCCTCGGTCACACTCACCCCATCCCGTCCAGGCCGTCTCTCCTCCGCCGCCAGTTTCCGGGGTCTCCTGAAGTCACCCCGTACCGGACCCGCTGCCGCCAAGTCTTCCAGTGGCCCCCGAGGCCCCAGACTGGCGCGGAAGCGGAAGTGACGTCGGGCGCTTCCTTTCAGGGAAGCGCCGTTAAACTGTGAAATGTAAACCCGTGTAATGTGTGTGCGGCCGCCGGGTGTAGCAGGAGGAGGGGAGTGGGAGGGGGTGCCGCCGGCGCCCTCCGCTGAGTTGCGCCCGGAGCAAGAGGTCCGGCTGCACCCCCCTGGATACGCCCCTGAGAGTAAGGGTAGTACTCAGCTGTAGCAGAGCCTGGCATGTTCCCTTAAACAGTACAGTTAAGGGTGCAGACAACACCTTGGAAAGCAGAGGCAAGAAGTTTGGAGGTTACATTGACTCAGCAAAGTGGAGAGTGTGGATAGCACCAGGAAAAGTCGAAATGAATTAGTGGTAGAAGGTGGATACTAAAAATCAAGATGGCAGAGAAAACTGGAGCCATATGGAGGAGGCAAACATGTAGAGGACCAGGTAGGTGTCATGCCTCAGGATTCAACCTGTTCTGTAATAATAATATTTATTCATTTATATAGCACTATTAATTCCATAGCACTTTACATACATTTGCAACGCTGTCCTTATTGGGGCTCATAATGTAAACATCATATCAGAATATCTTTGGAGTGTGGGAGGAAACCAGAAAACCCAGAGGAAACCTACACAAACACAGGGAGAACATACAAACTTCTTGTCCTTGGTGGGAACCCAGAACCGCAGTGCTGCAAGGCTGCAATGCTAACCACTGAGCTACCGTGCCGCCCCAGTGCTGTGTTATCATCTTTCTTTTCCGATGAGGCACAGCAGGCTTTTATCTTAGTTTTATTCTTTTCGGTAAGCAGGGGTTTTCATTTATCATTTAGTCTGCCCTCTCACATTGCAGGTGTGGCTATTTATACATTTCCTTTGCTGGTCTTTTCTGCTGGCTACATTCCAATGTGGATCCTGCTTGGAGTTGCAGCCATACTACCAAGCACCTATGCCAATCAGATAGAGACCAGCTAGGTTTATTATCTTTCACTCAAGTCTGTTTATCCTTCTCATTTCTCCTAGAGTTAGGTAAAAGGAGGCTTTCCTTTACAGTAAGTACTTTACTTTTTCCACTTTGTATTCATGTTTTATGTTTTCTCACTTGGGTTATAGTCTAACGCTACAAGCCTTCCTTATTAGGGGTTATGGTGCTAGGTATCTCTCACTGGTTCCCAAGGAGGTATAAGGAACGCTCGGTGGCCTTTTAGGCAGCCAGGTCTGAGTTGTCATCTCCTAGTTTTTTTTAGGTTATTACTTGCAAAAGCTCAACGGCCTTTCAGGCAGCCGGGTCTGAGTTGTCATCTCCTAGTTTTCCGGTTATTATTTCCAAATGCTCGATGGCCTTTTAGGCAGCCAGGTCTAAGTTGTCATCTCCTAGTTTTGCAGTTATTACTTCCAAATGCTCGATGGCCTTTTAGGCAGCCAGGTTTGAGTTGTCATCTCCTAGTTTTGCAGTTATTATTTCCAAATGCTCGATGGCCTTTTAGGCAGCCAGGTCTGAGTTGTCATTTCCTAGTTTTGCAGTTAGGGTTATTCCAGGGATTGTGCAACTAGGAACTTTAGTCTATACAGGATCCGGTTGGGTCAGGTAAGTAATTTTGAGATAGGCCCTATGTGCTCTTGTCTTGTGAGTCTCCACGTCTGCATAACATCGGGAAGTGGCATTGTATAATTTTTAAAAGTTTTTCAACGGTTCCTAAAAAGAATTGAGCAAGTTGTTGACCAGATTCAAGTTAATTGTATCACAAAAGGACTTGGGTTCTGGTAATCTGAATTATTTTTGTGAAATTCTAATTGAATTGTTTATCAATATCAACGACAGATTAGAGAATTTCCCGTTCCGCACCCCGACTGTGACTCATGTTTTCCAAATCTAATGTTAATTACTGAACGCTCTGACACAAAAATATTAAAAAACAATAGTTTTTTGTTTTTGCCTTATGTTGCAAAACTAATGAGTGCAATTAATCCCAATGTTAATGAGCGTAAACCAGAGAATGTTTGACCTGTTAAGTGGGAGATATCAATGGCTTCTAGCACATGTTGCACCTTGTTAGTGGTCTCTTTACAGAAGCGCTAAACGGCCCTTTATAATTCTGTTAATTAGTCTCTAGATAAACGAGAACTATGTGCCGTCCTAGGGCTGGAGGCGTTCTTTACTCAGCTGGACTCGGTATTTGAAGTTTTGTGTTTGGATTTAAAATCTAGATGGAAAAACAAAATTAACCAAAAATAAAAAAAATTAACTTTTAATCCAAAAATACCTGTTTTTCCTCATTTGTGAAATGTTTATTTCATTGATTAATTAACAGCCGTATCCATAGAGCTGAACGATAATAAAAAAGATGTGTCTGAAGGTCCTTAAAGTACTAAACGCGGATTGCCGGTAGGATCATTAATATTTTAAAGGTGACATCATAAAATATTTACAACCTGTGAAATTAATGTAAACATTTTTATGTATCTGCATCTCCGACATGATTATCCGCGTTTCATAGGCCCGGTTTTAATTAAAGCCATAAACAAAGCTGTTTTGTTTAACTTGTGCGGTCTATAAAAGTCGTCCGCTTCAGGCATTTATTGAATTTTAAACTTTTTGGAGTTAGTAAATATGTAAAACGATGGAAGAGAATCCATCATAGCCGGCGAACTTTACTGGGTTACTAGAGTAAGGCTGGTTTCACTTGTTTTTGGCATCCATGTGATTCCAGCTTAAACTGGGTGCACCCGCCTCCGTTTTCGGCCTTATTGACTTTCATTGTGGCCGCTGGCACTTGTGGGTACATCCAGTTCTTCCCGTATCCCCCTGATCCGGATGTTCACGTTTTTTGCACTGAGACTGTTGAGAATGGAGAGACATGAAATGTCTCTCCAGGGTTAAAAATATCACAACTCTTCTCTTTTTATATATATAATGTGATTTAGAGATGTCATGTGGTCTGTTATACACTAGATGGCGCCCAAGTTCCATAAATATATCTGAGATCTAAGCCAACCCATTAAGGGAGGAATTTAGATATTAGAATAATTTGATAAGAATTGACCAATTAGGAGATGATCACTTTGTAGAAAGTTCTAGAATTCTAACACGCCTTTTGCTTTCTGTATAAAAATGTGTGTTTCAATAAACGCTTGCGCAGTGTTTAATCTCATTTGGCGTAGGCATGAGTAAGGCTTGAGACGGCTCTGGTGTCCGTATCATTTACTTGCAGAGTGCAGACGTGCATAATTGCCTATATATAATAATTAGGAGTGGCTGATGGACTTGTGATTGAACTGAGACCCTCAACAAGACCAAAAATGCATTTTGTTGCAAATTTAGTCTCTTTGACAAAACTGTGAACACCCATATTAAGGGGCACGACTGGTTAAATTATAATAGTGGTCTATTGAACCCGGATCCAGGGGAATCCGGATCCGGGGTTTTTGGTCTGAGAATGCCAAAACTAAGTTTGAAATCACACACCCAATAGTGGGTGTGTCATTTTCCACCACATTCGGAAACAACTGTTTGCTCCAGTATTATCACTGATCCGTGAGACAGATCAATGATAATACCGGTGCGGGTGCTCCAGTTTGTCAATTGTAGGTGATTCCGGGGCAATCTGGAGGATATAGGCTTTGACTACACCTCCCTGATTCCAAAAAACTCTATTGTGAAACCAGCCTAAGTGGAGCCTTTACGTCTGATCCTAGGATTATGCTAATTTTATCTGAAATTAGCATATTAAGATAAGAGGGTGGATCTTAGCATTCCTGCTTTCTCCAGGAAGCTGAAGTCAACTAGAAATGAGTCTTATAAAATGCACTTGAACAAGAATACTATGGATAGAGAAAACACAGACCACGCTGTATGGGTCCCACTTATAAAATTGATCCTAAATCTAAATTGGTATCAATCTCCCCAAAATTGAAATATGATGTATCTAAATTTTTAGGGAGTCCAATTCTGAGAATTGTAATGGGTTAAGAAAAAACAGCAAGCGCTTCTTAAGACACATCCTTTTTAAATGCGTGTTAATGTTCTTAATTTGGCCAGACATATTGATCTTTTGTTTGTTAACTCATGTTTGTTAAGTTATTGTCTCTTATCAGACTGCTTGGAGCCTCAATTGTCTCAGTTTGTGGATTACTAATTACATGTAAATTCCCTCTGCCCCCTCTGTCTACATCATTCGGAGGGGAATTATACAGTCGGATTGAACTGCCAACCAATAAGAGAACAGTCTTATCCCACCAATCTTGTAAGAACACAATAAACCCTGAGTTAAGGCTTGAGCTATAAAAAAGGACCTCTCCTTGGCTGTTCACATGTAATGGATGCCCTCCACACCTTTCGGGTGAGGCTGTCATCTTAATTGTCTGCCGCCAAATTGGATGCTTTGTCTAAGTGTGTGCACGTCACTGAAAGAACCACGCCGACACACAAGTCAATGTAGAGCTTAATGACAAAATTCCTTTATTTTAGGAGGGGTTAGCAGTTTTATTATTTATCATTAAAGGGATGTTAAAAGGGGTGTTACTAGGTAATTGCATCATATTATGCTGAATCTACATTTTATTCTGAAAAAACATTCAATTATATTCTGTGTGTTAGTTAGTTTAAACTAGCCTTGAATTGTACATCCAGTCCGAAGACATTCTGATAAGAACGTCTATACGGCTACCTCTAAGTCAAAACATTATATAAAATCTGAGCCAGAGAGAACCCGAAGGTAGGAGGGAAGGAGAGAGGGCTATAGAGAAAAGAGCAAGGTCATTTTCCTACAAGCAGGCCTCTAGCCTGTACCAAAAGATTTCTGAATGACTTCTATAATTCATATAAATTATTAACTATTTATTATCATAACACACATAGCTATCTTACCGCAGCCGATCACTTGCCTTCGCCCTTCTATTTGTTCATCATTACAATGTAAACAAAGGGTTGATGACGTATGTAGGGACATCACATCTGGCCCCTATTTATAGGTGCTGACTTGTGATAGCTGTAGATTTTATCTCCTGAAGAAGTGTGCAGCAAGTGCACGAAACGCGTTGAGAATAATAAAATCGTTTGGAACTGTTGGACCAACTTGAGAGATCCATTCTGTGCTCGGCAGCGCGGTTTGTTATCCACCAATTCCTTCTCCAGACATGTGGCTTCGATTTTTCATTGGGTGGTTCGCAGCAGCCTTGTCTATATTAGTGGTTGTGTCTCACACAACCCTATAAGGTGAGAGGTTTTACAACTACTCTGCCTATCGGTTATCCCAGATAAGACCCTACTTGTGCTTGTCTCTCCCTCAGCTCAAGTCGTACAATGCACAAATATGGCTAAACAATGCTGAAAAAACACTGTGATACACTGCTCAAATAGTTCCAACATAGAGTGCTGAAATAATACTTTCATATATGCTTAAATAATACTGTACAATAATGCTCAAATAATATCAAATGAAACCAATACACTGCGACCGAAAAACATTAACAGTAAAACCGATACAATATAGATTAGAAAGTGTCAGCTACCTGTGACTAATACTAGGTAAGGTGACAACTCCTGCAAGTTACAATCATGGCGCCATATTGGACACACAGTTGAATATCACTGTTAACAACTTGCCACTTTCATCTTTCTGTGCCCTCTTCATTCTTTTTTTCTCCTACCGCCAACCTCTACGACGTGCTACCATCTGCCAGCTGTGAGCTTTACTACACCCCACTGTTTTACACCCGGCCAAGCCAAGTACAAGGCTCCCAATTCGACAGCGCGCTTCCAGTATAGACGGTAATTGATTACAAGTGCAAACATTTACATTTTCATTAGTATATTACACAACAAACTAACAAGACGGCGTAATTGCCTTTGTCTGATCGGCAGCCCACGACGGCTTGTTCAATACCGCTATGTAATGAGCGGAAGGTCGGAGCTAGTCGGAGAAAAGCGGCCATTGCTGCCCGAAGTCCTTCTTCATACCATTAACTTATAAATAAGCCATTATAAACTCCACTTTACTTTCCCTCGTACCCATAAAACTTTTCTCATATAGAAATACATTCAGGAATACAATCAGCAAAGCAGAGAGTGGCCATCTGGCTGAGCGTTTGCAAACATCGATTTAGCCGGAGAAGGTTTTGTGGGACTCATTTAGTTTTATTCATTTAATTTGAAATGCATTAGATGGGATCAAGGCGTATGCGAGAAGAACAGATGATTTGTGCAAGGGAACGGGGAGACAGCGAACGTCAGTACAAGGAGATGGGATAACATCAACAAAGGGGCATCCATGTGATAGAAAAGGGAAAAACGAGAGCAAACGAAACCGGTCCGGCAGCCTCGGCCATTATGGAGTCCTGATTATAGGACTTATCACTGTTACAATCACATACCATACTGGAAATGTGAATATATGAAGCCATTGGCTAGATTGGGGGTGCAGAATCTAAGGAGTCCCTGGTCTTCATCCTTCACCCCTTAAGGAAGGTTTGGTGATGGAATGGCTGCAGTAACGATGATACAACAAGCAAGTAATCAGAAGAGGATGCAATGGGGGTATAGTCAGTGCCAGGCAACTGGTGATTCTGATGTGGACTCTTGTGGCTTCAACTGGTTAAATTGAGGAGCAGTTCCCTCATGACACTGGAAATCAATAGGAGAATGGTTATGGGCAAATCAACAATGAAGTCACTGGATGAGGTCTTCACATCAAGGAACATTTCATTGGAGATGAAGACACGGATCAAAGATCTCTCTAGATGAAGCAACGACACTGGAAGTGAGTAGGAGAGGAGGAATTATGGGCAAATCAACAATGAAGTCACTGGATGAGGTCTTCACATCAAGGAACATTTCATTGGAGATGAAGACATGGCTCGTACATAGTCTGATCTTTACTGTAGTACCATATGGATGTGACACTGGGATGATAAAGAGACAAGACAGAAGAAGAATGTGGTCCTGAAGAAGGATGTTATCATTACCATGGATGGTAAGGAGAACAAACTAATCAATACTGGAACAAATCAAGACAGATATGTCACTGGAAGGAAAGATCACCAAGCTATGACTTATCTACACATCATATGAAGAGAGCAGTCACAGGAGAAGGACATCATGGTCAGAAGAATAGAAGGAACAAGGCAAAGAGGAAAAGCAACAAACCAGTGGCTTGATACTATCAATATAACAGCGGATAAAACCTCGATGGATGTATCTAGGTTTGCAGAAGATCCTGATGGACCTATCTAGGCTTGGAGAAAACCCAGGTGGTGCTATCTAGGCTTTGAGAAAATCCTGGTGGACCTATCTAGGCTTGGAGAAGACCCTGGTGACCTATCTAGGGTTGGAGAAAACCCTGGTGACCTATCTAGGTTTGGAGAAGACCCTGATGGACCTGTCTAGGCTTAGAGAAGATCCTTGTGGACCTAGCTAAGCTTGGAGAAGACCCTGGTGGACCTATCTAAGCTTGGAGAAGACCCTGGTGGACCTATCTAGGCTGCACAAAGTTGATCTATCTACAGAGCGTTCATCCATCAAGACTGAGCTAAAGGCCATCAAAATAAAAAAAATATAATTCCACAGTGGCCACCAGTTGGCGTTGTAGTAAAAACATGACAAGATTGGAGATGGCGTTATGGATAAGAGCTTAGGTTTTCTGTTGGCTCTGATCCTTAGGTGGGGCAAGTTAAAGCACCAGGTGGTGCGAAACACTCACACTTTGCATCTCTCCTTGATGTTATCCTTAATGGTACCTTTACACGCCGCTACTGAAAGGTAGAAACTGGCACGTATCGGACACAATTGTACCTTTTACCTTCAAAACACCGCAAAGTGACGGCGTGTAATTCAGGTTGTTCCTTCCTGTCTCTTTGGATACCTGTGTTTCAGCCATGCTGAAAAACAAGCAGGTATAATCCCTATGGTGGCGGCGTGTAATCGGGGCACAGGTACGGTATTTGAGTTCCCTGGGGCGTGCTACAGCGTCATGTATACCACGCCCCATCAGCTATCATTGGTGGGGACTACTGTGTAACCATTGGTTGTCCCTGCACAGGGCGGCATATTTAACGAGCAGACCTGTCACAATACACATTTGCAATAGCGTCATGTATTAGCCATCCTCCCTGCACTGGCTGCCCAATCATGATGTTATTGCATTGTCCAATCACCGTACGAGCGTCGCGTAATACACAACTCTGTCACGCCTATGTAGTTACGGTGCACAATATGTACACCCAGATTCCCTTGTGGTAGCGGCGTGTAGATCAGGGATGGTGCTCCACAGAAGGTAACCTGCGCCACCCGTCGGCACTTCCGAGAAACGCAAATACCTTCTGTGGAGCACCTTGTGGCGGCGTGTAATTGCGGCATCATGTACCGTTAGGAACCGTTGAAAACGCGCGCGTGCACTTGCAGTGCCTACCTGTTGCTCCCCTCGGTAGTGGCGTGTAAAGGTACCATTAAAGTGCTCTAAGAAAAGTTGGATGTATTTACCTGAGTGCGCTATTCTTCATTCTACTTTTCATGGATGATACAGTCTCACTGTGGTAAACTGGCACCTGATGTCCTGGGCGTGAAGTTTGGAGCGCCACTACAAGTCCGAGGAGTTTCCTCTGCAAAAAAGAGTAAGTTGTTGTGCCAGAGCACTTTTTTCTATTACAACTACGCAGCTTGTGACAGGAAGGAACGGGTCAGAATAAGGAGGTGGGCAAAAGTCAAAGAACAAAGTCGAATTCAGAATCACTTGGCCAGGTATGCACCTCAATCACCAAGAAATGAATGACAGGTGGATTTCTTGTCCAATGAGCCACCTGGACTGGTATCATTCTCTTCTGCAGATGGTTGCCTTAGCATCCTGATGCCACAGTGAACTCTGAATAGGTGAGTTTTCACCTGAGTGAACAGGTCCAAGGTGGAAGCCAGGATCTAAAACAGGAGGAGAGGAAAAGTTCAATTGTTGCGAAGGAACCACAGTAACAAACTAGATCTGGCTCTTGAACTGAGAGATGCTTCAATTATGAGGACCGAAGTAAGGTTGGGTAACCACCACCTCGTCAGAGGAGTCCTTCACTTTAGGTTACTAACGAGTAAAATTAACTTTTGGGCAATGCCTCCACAAAGTCCAAGACTACATGGTTATTTTAATCATGTCTGGTGACCATCTATTGGGGTTCACAGATGCAGACCGATGGGAGGATTACTGAATAGCAACCCATAGAGGTGTAGGGTTCGCCATTGGTCTTTTCTTGACGGCTGATTCAAAAATGTCTCATTTTAAGATGTAAAACTTGTATTTTGTAGTCCTTGTGCCATTTTAAGTAACTGAATACCAAGTGAAGAATGATTAAAGCTGCAGAGAGATGAAAGGTTACATCATCAGAGATGGAGAAATGCTGCCTGCTATTTTATATCGTGGAGTAAAGGTCCTACACGTCTCTCTGCCGAGTCCGGAGGAGGTGATGAAAGAAAATAACACCAGATGATCCATCTCGTCTGATTGACTTCTCTGCAGTTTCTGTAATATTCCTTTAGAAGTCAATACTTTTGTAGATAGGAAGAAATAACAATATCTGTAACTCTGGGAAATAAGGAACTTCCCAAATCAATCTAGAACCGGTGGTTCCCTGCACTAGACCCATTGCTGTACACAAGTCCCCGATTCTGCACGACCTACAAGTGATAATCTCTAGACGTTGGACGGTCATTGATCATCCGGAAAATAATATTTAATCCATCTTTTTTATAACTAGGGCTGTGAAGTTAGTAAGCCAAACATCCAACTCAGACTCTTCAATTTCCCTGTATCCAACTCAACTCCACCAAAATGGACACAGACTCCAACTCGAAGTCCGCGAGTCTGGCTCCACAAACATGGCTGTGATGTCAATAAGCCAAAACATCCAACTCCGACTCCTCAATTTCCTTGAATCCAACTCCACTAAAATGGACTCTGACTCCACAACACCACAACCAGGGCTGTGAAGTCAGTAATATAAACATCCGACTCCCCCAAAATGGACTCCGACTCCACAAAACCACAACCAAGGCTGTGAAGTTAGTAACATAAACATCCGACTCCCCCAAAATGGACACCGACTCTAACTCCACGACTTTGAGTCCACAACCAGGGTTGTGAAGTCAGTAAGTCAAACATTCGACTCTACCAAAATAGACACCGACTACGACTTCAACAGCCCTGTTTGTAACGTTCAGATATTGGGAAGATGGTGTACCACGGTCCGCGCTGCTGCCTCAAAGGAATCACAAGGAATGTAAGGTTCCAAGAAGTCACAAGGAATGCAAGGTTCCAAAAGTAGCAATCTCCTTTATTCCACCAACGCGTGTTTCGGCGCCTCTCCTGGCACCTTCATCAGGGTCATGAAGGTGCCAGGAGAGGCGCCGAAACGCGTTGGTGGAATAGATTGCTACTTTTGGAACCTTGCATTCCTTGTGACTTCTTGGAACCTTACATTCCTTGTGATTCCATTGAGGCAGCAGCGCGGACCATGGTACACCATCTTCCCAATATCTGAGTGTTTTTCCACGTGCGAGTGGCTGGTGGAGGTCCTGCAGCAGCTAAAAACAAAATGCTTATAAACCAGTTGTGGGTCACAGAACTGGATCAGGTGAGTGCACACCTATAGATAAACTCACACAGACAGTGTCACTAGTGATAGGGCACTATTGCGCCTCTTGTCTCCCCCCTTTTTTGTAACGTTGCCATTGTGGTTTGAACGTGGAGAAATTCTTGATACCGTTGAACTTTGCTCGTTTCTCAATGTATACACTAGTAGAAGAACTGTTAGAAACTTCTACATGATTATTGATTTTAGCCATTTATCCTCATTTTTGCTCCGTCCTCCCTCACCAGCCTCCAGCCTGTCCGATCACTGACGTGTATGTGTTTCTCACTTCTTTATTTCACCAGATTATAGCGGTAAATGACCATATAAATCTTAACTAGGCATCTAATAAGCATGAAGAAAGGAACCTCTACAGTCTGTCATAAAACATGTCTACCTGACTGATAAAGCTGTTTTTTTTCTGAGCCGCTGCATGCAACTGCATTTTTCTTCATTAAGCTAAGTAACGTGGCATAGCAGAAGCAAGAAAACAAGTGAAAAATGACTTTCTTGAATAGTATATCAGGTATAGAATTAGTGCAGAAACCATCCAGGTAATTTCCAGATGGACGGTTACTTCGGAATATTTTCTCGCCTTATCCAATGAGTGGGTAACATGATCACTTAGTAAAGTGTAGCGCTTCAGGAAAAATGAGCCATTTGTCAAGTTTTAGCTACAGTATTTCACCTCCGTCTAGGCTAGGGTATGGCTGACGGAATGACGAATGTCATTGTAGAAAGGGTCTAATTTCAAGGATTGTGATAAAGGGGAGAAACTGGTCAGTTTGGAAGAAGTGGGACAATAGTGCTACAGTTAAGGTAGCAGTAGCAGATACTGTTGTTGTTTGGCTAGGCAAAGTATAAACTGTGCACCGACTACCTAAATACTCAGGTGGCAAAAAACTATCTGAGCTGACCTTAAAAGGAATAGGAAAATAAAGAAGGGGTTGTAATAACTTGTAAGGATTAACTCCGGAATCTATTAGCAGTGGGAGCAAAGAAACACTGAAACCAAGTTTAAAAGTGAACAAGTCTGTATTTAACACATGTGGTGTTGAGGGTCTCAGTTCAATCACAAGTCCATCAGCCACTCCTAATTATATATATTTAGGCAATTGTACACGTCTGCACACTGCAAGTAAATGATACGGACACCAGAGCCGTCTCAAGCCTTACTCATGCCTACGCTGTATGAGATTAAGCACTGCGCAGGCGTTTATTGAAACAGACATTTTTATACAGGAATGCAAGAGGCGTGTTAGAATTCTGGATCTTTCTACAAAGTGATCATCTCCTAATTGGTCAATCCTTATCAAACTATTTTAATATCTAAATTTCTCCATTAAAGGCCTGGCCCATATTTCAGATATATATTCATGGAGCGTGGGCGCCATCTAGTGTGTAACAGACAACATGACATTTCCAATTAAAATATATGAAAAAAAGAGAAGAGTTGTGATATTTTTAACCCTATAAATCCCATCCTTATCAGTGGCAGATAACAAATGTGATGAGCAGCAAGTGAGCAAGTTCATCAAAACACGCAGAAAACGAATTAATCTCTAGAAATATGTCCTGTACGATGATACCAATAAGGAAGTCTCTAGAAATAGTTCACACAGGGAGTAGCCGATAGAAATACAGTCTATGAGCACAATACACCCAAGATCTGAAAGTCTCAGAAAAACAAGTCCAGAACTTTTGTAGTGCAGTGCAGCTTGAAGAAAGTCCCAATGTCCAGAACGCTGCTACTGCACAATAAACAATATTAGGAGCTGCAAGTGCTAGCAGAGGACGTATGGCTTATGTGACACCGAGCTGGCAGAACAGTTGCAGAATCAGGAACACACAGCACAGGCAGCTTGTAGCAGGAGGATAGCTGAAAGCTGGTGTGGTTGCTGGAGTTCAAACTGCAAGTGCTGGAAATGCTGGAGTGGATTAGCAGGAAGTGGAAGAAACAAGAAATGCAACAGGGAGCCAGGAATTAAGCTGAATGCTCGGCTACATGACAGTTGTGTTCTTTTTGCACTGGCGATGGCACCATCTTCAGTATAGGACACACTCCATGGGGGGGGGGGTTGAACACATTACAGACGAGACTAGATGACGAGTAAGGACATGATTTTCTGAGTGCAATATAACAGAGGAGACTACACATACAGCAACAACACAACACTTCTAATATCCAGTAAAATATGACCCACCATATCTCACCATCACAGACCCCCAGTATAAGGTCAGATTAGCTCCTCCTGAATCCCTTCGCCCACCTCATGTTCTGCTTTCCTGATTCCCTCTTCCTTTAAGCTTGAGAGTTGTTGCTGTTCATATTCTCACCAACCATGAAATAAATCCCAAAACTTTTAAGTTGGAGTTAATGGGAACCAACCACCGGGAAATTAACCACTGGCTAGCAGCAAGTGATTGATGTGTGCAGCTGACATCACTATTTGTTTTTAATTCCTCCCCTGTGGGCATGGCAGTCTGCTGTAAGCCGGAAGTGCGACGAGTGAAGAAAAAGTTATTTTGTTGGTTTCTCACATTTTTTCTGACTTTTGGAAACGGGATAAATTTACTTTATTTCTATATATTTTTTTTTTTAATAAATTTGTATTGGGAATCAAGCTAAAAATGTTTTTTATATTTTAAAAACTTATATTTTCATTTAGACTTGATGGGCGATTGTTTGAGAATTTTTTGTCCAAATTGATCAAAGTGTTTTTCTCTTTTTCCTTCCGGGGCTATAAAACTTATAGTCATAGGTATAAAAGACATTAAAAGGACACGAGCACACATGGGAAAAGTTACCGCCGAATCCTGAGCAAAGCGTACGGATGCAAAACATTTCAGGGAGGATTATGCACCGTGAGAGGAGGGAATGCAAAATCATAACTGAATTAAGGCAGAAAGAAATCGCGGGAAATGGTCTTTACACAAGTGGAGTTTTAATAATCATTTTGTTAAAGCTACTCCAGAGAATTTTTCTGTTACTGAGGATTAGGAAACTATTAGTGATAATGAGAGCAGAGACAGTTTCCAAAGTCACTACATCATAAAGCAGATGTAGGGAGAGGCATAACTTAGTGTAGAGCCATGCTATAATTATTATTATATAGGCAATTTTTTATAGGTTTATCTGTAGCGTACACTACGGGATGAGAGATGGAAATATATTACAATAGCATTAAGGAGAATTATGGCGCTTGTTTGTTTTAGCTCAGGCTTCGCGAAGGAATTTGTTGGATCCAGCATTAGCGGTCATATTAATGTGACTGGGCTGGAGGAAGCGCCATTGTTTTACACATATTTTTTTTATCCTAGAGGTGGGTGTCATGGGTGCATCAAGAGGAACGGTTGTGGCTGCTGCGGCCACTCACTGAAGGTGGCAGCGTCTGGCCATATAGCCAAAATTCTGTATTGTTGTTCAGTCCCTTTAAGAGGTATTTATCAGCTTGGTGATAGCTGGAGGTCACTAGGACCCAGCTGGTCTCCTACCTGCCTACCTTCAGCTGTCTCTATTTATACCCCTTGACTCCCATGATGCATTGCTGGTGATAGCGTGTTTGGAGTTGGTGTTGCTTCCTGCTCAGCAGTGCATTGTGGACTTCCTGTGTAGTTTGCTGTCTGGATCTCCATTCAGCTAGTGTTTCCCCTCTCCCTCTTGTTTGTTTCCCTGGTGTTTTCCTTTAGTTATTAGCTGGTTAACCAGTGTCCTCCTTGTAAGTTCTTAGTTGAGGAACAGACCGGGACGAGGTATGTGATCGCGACAGTTCGGAGACTGTATAGGTTCCAAGTGGAGCCAGGTGTCAGCGCTAGTGTTTCTAGGGGTCACCATCTCCCCTTTGCCTTAGTGTAAGGTACTCATTTTCCCCCCTTGTCGTCCTGCGCTGGGTGTCTCCCCTTGCCCAGCGTGACGATGGGTCCACAAGTTGGCCAAGGTGAAATGAGGAGTTTGTTCTTCAACCAGAAACCAAAAGTGTGGTCCAAGTGATTTGTACTATTGTCTGGAGAGGATGAAAGAAGAGATTGGCTTCATGAGATAGACATTACTGGAAGAAAGACTAAGGTGTCTCCTTGTGGAGAATAAAAGGAAAGGAGGGGAGCGCACGTAATCTTTAGATTAGAGGTTAATGTCCCATTATTGGTCAACTCACCTTGACAGGTTGTGCGAGTCACAACCAACTGAAGGAGCACTTGGAAGAATGGTCGCTGCAGATGCCTCGCTGAGCGAATGAAAGAAAGGGAATGAAAAGGCCAGGCGAGTGGGGTTTATATGCCTATACAATTTTCCTCTGGGAAATTAACTATGCGAATTATCTCTACATAGAGGAAGAGGACTTGAACTCTGGTGCTGTTAGGACTTTAGATTTTCTATTGACATTCTGTGCATTTTTGACTCTTATTAAAATGATGTCCGCTGCTTCATGTGATCCTCCTCTCTGCCTTTATAAACCTCACCCTACTGTCTAGCCCTGCTTGAGTATTCAGTTGAATTCATGGCTTCCTCATGTGATCCTCCTCTCTGCCTTTATAAACCTCAACCCTACCCGTCTAGCCCTACTCTTGAGTATTCAGTTGAATTCCTGGCTTCCTCATGTGAACCTCCTCTGGAAATCCACTCTGGCTTTTCCTGTGTCTGCAGTCCTTCTCCAGCTTCCACACCTGCTCAGTACTTCTCCTGCAAACCTGCTCCTGTGCCAGGTTCTTAAGACTCAGCTTCAGCCTGGCTGTCCTGTGATATGTAAAGCCCTGTGTTCCTGTACGCTTGCAGCTTTCCTGTTAGTTTTGTGCAGCCATAGTTTCTCTGGACTTCTCTGACTTTGCGGGAATTTACTTATCTTACACTGCACAGTTTCTAGTCCAGGACTTGTTCTTGTGACGACCGTCCGAGGCCTTCTTGAGAGTTACCAAACTCATAGACTGTTTCTGATGAGTAATACTTCTAAAGAGACTTTCCTGCTTGTCGCTATTTGATGAACTTGCTCACTAACTGCTCCTCACGTTTATTAACCATCACGTGTGTTTAGTGTAAACTTGTACACCTTTAAATTGGTTTCTCTGCTCCCATCTGCTAATAGATCCCTGAGTAAATCCTTACAACACAATACACGTACCACCTATTGGAAGTAGCAATCCTGAAAGTCAATATCAACCTCCTGACAAGCTTGCCATATGATTTAGGATAAAAGCCAAAACAGGATCTCAGTCCAGACGCATGACACTTGGTTGATGATGACAATGATTACAAACTTCAACTAATCTTGAGCTACTGGTCATGTCCCATGGAGCATAAAACTATATATAGCCAGACAATTGGCTGTCAATGAGAGTGATGGGCTTAGCTTTATGTACACTTTTGTCACAACCTGGTTTGCCAGTTTCTTCAAGGCAAGATATTCAACCGATACTTGACAAAATGTTTGGTTCTTGGTTTCTACTTCATGTCTCCTAGCAGACTTCTCAGCTCCTGTTTTTAGGGTTCTAGTCTTATGTCAGATCCTCCTTGTGATCTGACGGTCCAGTCTATCCTGGGTTTGCTCATCTAGTAATAAAACTGCATTGACATGGACAAGCAGCAACATAGACTTATTTTTGCAGCTTAGTACCATGTAGATGTCACACGTAGACTGCTCTGCTGTAGTTAAATTGAGTTAATTTCCTTTAGGGTTAACTTCTGTAGTACTCTGAGTGAATCAGCTGATGTGGTTTTACCACTCCCCCAGCCTTTAAGTAGTGCCATGACCCATCTGGTGTCGCTGATAGACCTTAAGCTGTGCTGACGCTGGAATGTCTTGCTGTGTAGCTTCGTGGAGATTGCCATCTTTCTGGAGTTGCTGTGCTTATCCTACTCCCTGGGTGGAGGTGAGGAGGTTATAGCCTAGTCTGGTAAGGAGCAGGGCAAGGGTGGCAACCCAGACATCCTCACCTTTATAGTTACTTCTGGCAAAAAGGTCAGCTAGGGCCCCCATATAAGAGTCAGACTAGTTCCCCTGTTTGACCTTTTGCCTGTCACTGCCATCCTGCTACCTTATCCCCTTGTCTGTTATTCCATCACGTGACAGTAGGAAAAGTGGAACACAATATAGTGCAGTCAACTGTACCAGGCTAAGGCCAATGAATGGAGAATGTGGCCAATAACCTGTATGACCAAATGAGAACATGGGAAACCTTTGGGAGATTTCTTTATGCACCTTCTACTTCATGGATTTCCAGGTAATAATCTGATAAATGTCTTTAAAACCTCCAAGGAAATGAGAAGGATAATTCATTGATTCCGAGTTCCCTGGAGGAAGAAATATTCAGTATGAAAAGGATGATTTTGTCTCATTCTGGCTATAATTATTTTAGAAGTGTAATAATTATCACATAGGAACTAGTAAGTGTGTGTCTGTTAATTATAGATCTCATTTCATGCAAGAGAAATATTAGCGATAATTGAAGTCTTCTCTGACCCGCTCCATAGCAGATTGTGGGAAGGGACCATGGAGAGGAACTCTTTATATTTTAAGTTTGTGGATTGAATGATATAAAGGTATTAGAGGAGTTTGATGAGCAAAGTCTGACCTTACAAGTGAAAGACAATGGGGTAAAATAAACTTTTTTTAAATTTATTTATTTATAGTGACTTTTCAGTATCATGCTGTTGTGTGTATATGAGAAAAAAACACTATTCCTGGCCAAACTCTCTCTCAAATGTTCAGTGGTCTCAGATCCAATGGGTAGAGACAGCTGGAGTACATTATACAGCAGTACTGAGCAGTTTAGGATATCATACAACAGTTCTGAACAGTGTAGATGTGAATTCAGCTATTGAGTGAGATAAAACACTTACTAGAAAGCTGGAGCGTGGCCAACATTATAAAGCAGTACTAAACATGCTACTGTGGGGTGAAATAAACACTTACTATAAAGCATCAGCAGCTTTCAAGACTTTATATTACTGTTCTGAGCAGTATATATATATATATATATAATATATATTATATAGTATATATATTGTACTGAGCAGTGTAGGTGTGAATCCAGCTCTGGAGTGACATAAAACACTTACTAAAAAGCTGGAATTGTGGCCAACAAGATAAAACAGTACAAAACATTGCGACTATGGGGTGAGATAAACACTTACTATAAAGCATCAGCAGCTTTCAAGACTTTATATTACTGTTCGAGCAGTATAGATGTGATTCCAGCAGCAATGAGGATATTGTACTGAGCAGTGTAGTGTGAATCCAGCCTGAGTGACATAAAACACTTACTAAAAGCTGGAATGTGGCAACAAGATAAAACAGTACTAAACCATGCGACTAGGGGTGAGATAAACACTTACTATAAAGCATCAGCAGCTTTCAAGACTTTATATTACTGTTCTGAGCAGTATAGATGTGATTCCAGCAACAATGAGGATATTGTACTGGCAGTGTAGGTGTGAATCCAGCTCTGGAGTGACATAAAACACTACTAAAAAGCTGGAATGTGGCCAACAGATAAAACAGTACTAAACCATGCGACTATGGGGTGAGATAAACACTTACTATAAAGCATCAGCAGCTTTCAAGACTTTATATTACTGTACTGAGCAGTATAGATGTGATTCCAGCAGCAATGAGGATATTATACAACAGCACTGAGCAGTGTAGGTGTGAATCCAGCTCTGGAGTGACATAAAACACTTATTAAAAAGTTGGAGTGTGGCCAACAATATAAAACAGTACTAAACCATGCTACTATGGGGTGAGATAAACACTTACTATAAAGCAGCAGCAGCAGCAGCTTTGCAAGACTTTAATTACTGTACTGAGCAGTATAGATGTTATATTGCAGCAATGAGATATCGTACAACACACTGGGTTAGTATAGGTTTGAAAAACAGCTCTGGAGTGAGATAAAACTCTAGAAGGTGGAGCGTAGACAACAATATAAAGCAGTACTAAGCCATGCTGCTGTGGAGTGAGATGAACACTTACTATAAATCAGCAGCATCATAGAGGACTTTATATGACAATATGGAAAATATAGTTGTGATTTCAGCATCAATAAGGAGGATATTATAAAACAGTTCTGAGCAGTGTAGCTATGAATCCAGCTATCGGGTGAGATGAATAATTACTAGAAAGCAACAGCATAGGTCTGCATGTCAGGAGCATGAATATTGAGGATATTATACAACAGCACTGAGAAATGTTTCTATAAATTTTGCAGCAACAAGGAGGACATTATGCAACAATATTAAGCAGTGTAGCTGTGAACCCTTTTATAGGGTGAGATAAACAATTACGAGAAAGCCAACCCACAGGTCGGCATGTAGGGAGCAGGAGTATTGAGTACATTAACAACATCACTGGGCAATGTTGCTGTAAATTCCGCAGCAACAAGGAGGACATTATAAAACAGTACTGAGGAGGGCAGATGTTAGGTGAGATGACACTTACAAGAAAGTAGCAGCTACATTAAGTAGATCAAACAACAGCACAAAGCAGTATAGTTTTGAGTCCAGCTGCAACATTGAGGACGCTATACAATAGCACTAAACAGTGTAGCTGTCAATCCAGCAACAATATTGAGGATAAAATACAATAGCACAGAGCAGTGTAGTTGTGAATTCAGCAATAATGGTTGACACAAACACTGACTGCACTGAGCAGTATGGCTGTGAGTCCAGCTGCAACAATTTGGGAAATAATAGTCCATTTGGGGGTTTTAAGTTCCTCTCAGCTTATGACATATGATGACGTATTGGGCGGCGATCTCAACTGTTGGTTCCTCTTTCCCCATGTAGGATGCAGAGTTTCCGCTCTGTATGTGCGCCTGGTGTGATAGCGTCCTCTTGTTTATAGTTAGCCATAAGGGGAATTGGCCAACTCTGCCCACAGGCTAGTAGGAGTGATGACACTATCAAATAACTTAAGCCAAACTCTCCCCGGAGGTTGGAGGTGGTGTAGTGTCTTCTGATGGCATAGAAGGTTCTGCACACTTTTCCTTTCAGGGCCTCTATTGCTTGCCTAAGGCTCCCGGTTTGGCTTAGCTCCAGTCCGAGGTAGGTATAGGTGTTGGTCTTCTCCAGTGTGGAACCATTTAATGTGAGCTAGTGGGTGGGAGTTTTATTTGGTTCCTCTTCTGAAAACACCATGACTTTGGTCTTCTTTTGGTCCATATAGTATAACGCAGCCTCATAACCCTTCATATAGAATAATGCAGCCTCAAAACTCTCCATATAGTGCAGATTCAAAACTCTCCATGTAGTGCAGCCTCATGGCTCTTCATATAGTGCAGCCTCATGGCTCTCCGTATAGTGCAGCCTCATGGCCTCTCCATATAGTGCAGCCTCATGGCCTCTCCATATAGTGCAGCCTCATAGCCTCTCCATATAGTGCAGCCTCATAGCCTCTCCATATAGTGCAGCCTCATAGCCTCTCCATATAGTGCAGCCTCATAACCTCTCCATATAGTGCAGCCTCATAGCCTCTCCATATAGTGCAGCCTCATAACCTCTCCATATAGTGCAGCCTCATAACCTCTCCATATAGTGCAGCCTCATAGCCTCTCCATATAGTGCAGCCTCATAACCCCTCTATATAGTGCAGCCTCATAGCCTCTCCATATCGTGCAACCTCATAGCCCCTCTATATAGTGCAGCCTCATAGCCCATCCATATCGTGCAGCCTCATAGCCTCTCCATATAGTGAGCTCATTAGCCCCTACATATAGTGCAGCTTCATTGCCCATATCATATCGTGAAGCCTCATAGCCCTCCATATAGTGCAGTCCTCATAGCTCTCCATATAGTGCAGCTCATAGCCTCTCCATATAGTGCAGCCTCATAGCTCTCCATATAGTGCAGCCTCATACCTCTCCATATAGTGCAGCCTCATAGCCTCTCCATATAGTGCAGCCTCATAACCTCCTCTATATAGTGCAGCCTCATAACCTTCCATATAGTGCAGCCTCATAGCCTCTCCATATATGCAGCCTCATAACCCCTCCATATAGTGCAGCCTCATAGCCCTCCATATGTGCACCTCATAGCCTCTCCATATAGTGCAGCCTCATAGCCCATCCATATCGTGCAGCCTCATAGCCTCTCCATATAGTGCAGCCTCATAGCCCCTCATATAGTGCAGCTCATAGCCCTCCATATCGGTGAAGCCTCATAGCCCATCCATATGTGCAGTCTCATAGCCTCTCCATATAGTGCAGCCTCATAGCCTCTCCATATAGTGCAGCCTCATAGCCTCTCCATATAGTGCAGCCTCATAGCCCCTCCATATAGTGCAACCTCATAGCCTCTCCATATAGTGCACCTCATAGCCTCTCCATATAGTGCAGCCTCATTGCCCTCCATATAGTGCAGCCTCATAGCCCCTCCATATAGTGCAATCTCATAGCCCTCCATATAGTGCAGCCTCATAGCCCCTCCATATAGTGCAGCCTCATAGCCGTCTCCATATAGTGCAGCCTCATAGCCCATCCATATAATGCAGTCTCATAGCGCTCTCCATATAGTGCAGCCTCATAGCCTCATCCATATAGTGCAGCTTCATAGCGTCTCCATATAGTGCAGCTTTATAGCCTCTCCATATGTGTCAGCCTCATAGCCCATCCATATAAGTGCAGTCTCATAGCGTCCCATATAGTGCAGCTCATAGCTCTCCATATAGATGCAGCTTCATAGCCTCTCCATATAGTAGAATGCTCCCCCTCCTCCCTCATAATCCTCTGGCCACCTTACACTGATTTATTAACAAAAAAAAAATCTTTACTTACCTCTCCCAGTTCCCTCGCTGCTCCGGTCTCCTTGCAAACAGACTCAGGTAAAGGAGGAGGCGGTGGTGCCGGCCTGAGTTCCACTGTGGAACACATAAAGCAGGAAGTGACGCCTTCTCCTAGTGTGGAGGAGTCACCAATCTGCTTTATATGTGTACCACAGTGGAATGCACAGGGAAAGAAGAGAATGCGTGGGGCGGCAGCAATAGCAAACAGAAGGCTCACCTCCTCTTCCTGACAACCTAAAGCAGCGTGGGTGCTGCTGCGCAGTGACATCGATGTGTGTCCTTGGATCGCTGGGATCGGCAGTGGCAGGGGCTGCAGGCAGCCCGAGCCCCTTATAAGTCCGGGCCCCGTTACACTCGCGCCCCCGATCGTTATGCCACTGCATTGATTGCTTCCTCCATGTCCTTCAGTTTATTGGTTAGATGCTGCTGTTCTGGGGTTAGGTCTTCTTCCGGTATGGTCTTGTAGAGGCTCTCGAAGTAGGTGTGCCAGATGTTGCCATTCTGGATGTGGAGGGTGTTGTGCTTTGTACCACTATGACTCCAGGAATGAGTTGTCCTGGACGGAGTCTTCAAGCTGCTGTAGTTTCTGGGAGATGTGCCTCTCTTTTTCTCCTTGAGGATGCACTTGTATTGCCTCGTAGGGTGTCATGGGCCGCTCTTTGGTCCCTGTTGTTGGGGTCTCTGTGTTTTCGGTTTGAGGCCATCCTTAGGGAGTTGCGTAGTGTCTTGCATTCTTTGTCGAACCATTTTTGGCATTGTTTGTAGGTCCCTTGGAGTTGGTCTTTCTGAGACCTGCTAGTTCTGCCATGGTAAACCTGCTCCTCTTCCACCCTTCAGTTTGCATAAACTTCAAAATGCAGCTATAATCTGATCTCGCAGACAGCTGGCAGGCCTCTTGTCTTGACCAAGATAGATTTTACCAGTTTTACCAATGAATAATGAGCTCAGGAGGCAGGAAGAGAAGAAGAGATGGCTCATAAGTGAGGAAAGAAGGAGATTCTTCTGCTAAGATATATTACAATGTCTCAAATATTGACTTGTACCAATGATTTATTGAGATTGTTGAAATGTAATAGACTATGTTTGATGCAGCGGCTTGCTGTATTGCAAAAAGGTATGCTGGGACTTGTAGTTCAGCAAGTTATGCTCTGCTAAAGAAACCAAGAAAGGTCACTATGGGACTCGTGGTGCCATAAGGGTTAGGTCTGCAAGTTGCTGAGATGTGAGTGTGGCTCATACCTTATAATGTGTGTTTGTGTGAGCACATGTGAGCTGACATGGAGACCATGGATGTCTGAAGAGACTGGTAGAACCTGTGAGGGCTTGTGTGTTTGGCGCAGCCATTGTCCTGGAAGGCACTTAGGACGATATGCTTGAAAGTGGCTGGAATCCTGGAAGACAAGTGGTGAGGAGACCATGGGGGATGCTGGACTGTCTCAGGGTTCAGGAAGCTTCAGTCCTGCTGAGGGTCTGGAACCAACAGGAGTTGGTGATCCCATTGAGACAGTTTCCTGGATGGTGGACTGGGGGTGTCAGTGTGTGAGTTGTGATACCTGCACTATCACAAAGTATTCACTGATCTCAGGGAGACCAGTCCAAGAAAACACTGCAGGCAGCTGGCTAAAGTGCTCAACACAGTGAATTCCTAGGCGCATTGCCTCCTGGAAATTATGAATATGCAAATAAAGTCTGTGGAGCCTCGGTTAGGAGTCACAAACACAGGACTAGCCAGATATCCTTCCAGGGAAGGACCCAGCCAAGGGGTGGCTCCTTGCGGAGAACACCATACCCACCATGTTAAGTGGCCCTGTGAGTCAATATCCAGCTCTTTTACAAGCTTAGAGATATGACAAGGGAATACCAAGGCCAGGTGTCCATCCACAGACAGCTGTTTCAGGGTGTTGCCCCTCATTAGTGTGGAGTAGGACTCTGGCTAGGTGGAAGCAAGGCCTAGTAGACCAACATCACAAAGTATTCACTGATCTCAGGGAGACCAGTCCAAGAAAACACGGCGGGCAGCTGGCTAAAGCGCTCAACACAGTGAATTCCAGGGAGACCAGTCCAGGATACCTGCACTGACACACTGTAACGAACTATGAAAGTAAATACCAGGCGGCGTATCCACCATTGGAACAGACTGGTATGTCACCAATGTTTCAGTAATGAAGTAAATGCCAGTTGGGCGTATCCACCATTGGAACAGACTGGTATGTCACTAATGTTTAATTAATAAAGTAAATGCCAGGTGGGTGTATCCGCCATTGGAGCAGACTGGTATGTCATTACTGTTCCATTAATAAAGTAAATGCCAGTTGGGCGTATCCGCCATTGGAACAGACTGGTATGTCACTAATGTTTCATTAATAAAGTAAATGCCAGGTGGGCGTATCCACCATTGGAACAGACTGGTATGTCACTAATGTTTCATTAATAAAGTAAATGCCAGGTGGGTGTATCCACCATTGGAACAGACTGGTATGTCATTACTGTTCCATTGATGTAATTGAACTGTGTACTGTATGCGGTTTATGATAATATTTAATAAACTGCTGGAATAAATGTGCCTGTTTGACTCAATCCCGCTACCCTTTGAGTGCCCCCCAACACACACAGTGAGCAAATCACTACATATGGTAAATGTAACTAAGTGCATGGCATAATACAGTATATGGTGCAGCTCACTAATACTTTTATCATTGATTGGCGCTGGTTATTGGTGCATTGAAAGGAGGTAGCTGACACCTTAATTGCACCATAAGGCAGTATATTTTCCATTGGAGGAATACGTTGACTTCTATGAACATATACCTGTAATGTATGTCACCGCACACTAGCGGGGTCCCCCTATAATGACAACATATACCGCACAGTATATAGGCAGTCACCCTCAGCTAATAGATGAGAGTCCTAAACTGCACCAGGTGACATTATTACGACATTGCTGGAATATCAGATGTATCAGCGCTCAATAAAGTAAGTGCGGTGACATTTATTCCCGTCCTGATGACTGTGGATTCTGTACTGAACATATAAAGAGCACAATAAAAAGCAGAAGTTGTATGTAGAGCCCCATAAAGCAGATCATAGAAATACGGTCCGCGGGGTTCAGGAGTTCAGCCGCAATAAAGGGGAACTCGTTTCACACAATGTATTTAATGCTGCGGTCTAGGATTGATACGACGGGTCCTTTGTGGTCTCCCTTTAGGATGAACAATGGAGAAGAGTAACAGAAAACCCTTAAAATATCTCAACCGAGGCAAGAAATCACCTGATACACGGATAGAAAGACGTCTCTATACAGCGGCAGCAAGACTTTAAGTTTAAGGAGAAAATACTTTATAAAATTGTAAGTTATGTCCTAAGTAATAGCAACAATATACTCACACTGTACACTTAAAGCAGAATAGTGGGTGCAGCTCTGGAGTATAATACAGGAGGTAACTCAGGATCAGTAATGTAATGTACACAGTGACTGCACCAGCAGAATAGTGAGTGCAGCTCTGGAGTATAATACAGGATCAGTAATGTAATGTATGTACCCAGTGACTGCACCAGCAGGATAGTGAGTGCAGCTCTGGAGTATAATACAGGATCAGTAATGTAATGTATGTACACAGTGACTCCACCAGCAGAATAGTGAGTGCAGCTCTGGAGTATAATACAGGAGGTAACTCAGGATCAGTAATGTAATGTATGTACACAGTGACTGCACCAGCAGAATAGTGAGTGCAGCTCTGGAGTATAATACAGGAGGTAACTCAGGATCAGTAATGTAATGTATGTACACAGTGACTCCACCAGCAGAATAGTGAGTGCAGCTCTGGAGTATAATATAGGAGGTAACTCAGGATCAGTAATGTAATGTATGTGCACAGTGACTGCACCAGCAGAATAGTGAGTGCAGCTCTGGAGTATAATACAGGAGGTAACTCAGGATCAGTAATGTAATGTATGTACACAGTGACTGCACCAGCAGAATAGTGAGTGCAGCTCTGGAGTATAATACAGGAGGTAACTCAGGATCAGTAATGTAATGTATGTACACAGTGACTGCACCAGCAGAATAGTGAGTGCAGCTCTGGAGTATAATACAGGAGGTAACTCAGGATCAGTAATGTAATGTATGTACACAGTGACTGCACCAGCAGAATAGTGAGTGCAGCTCTGGAGTATAATACAGGAGGTAACTCAGGATCAGTAATGTAATGTATGTACACAGTGACTGCACCAGCAGAATAGTGAGTGCAGCTCTGGAGTATAATACAGGAGGTAACTCAGGATCAGTAATGTAATGTATGTACACAGTGACTGCACCAGCAGAATAGTGAGTGCAGCTCTGGAGTATAATACAGGAGGTAACTCAGGATCAGTAATGTAATGTATGTACACAGTGATTGCACCAGCAGAATAGTGAGTGCAGCTCTGGAGTATAATACAGGAGGTAACTCAGGATCAGTAATGTAATGTATGTGTGGCGCCCCGCAACGAGTGCGTCACAAGAGGGTATTGCAGCCATAAAAGCAGCCGCAATATTCTCTGACACAGCAGTGATCTGGTTAATTTAGAAATCCAACCCTGCATGCAACACCTAGAACAGAGGGCCAATCCTAGGTCCTGGTGGGTGGAGTGTTAGGGAAGTGTAGTAGAACACACAGTAGTCTAGACAGAACCAGAAGGGTCGAGAACTAGAACTTGGAGAGGAGAGGGGGCTCCGCACACCGTGCAGCCCCCGGGCCGTCACCGGTCGGGTGTCAGCACCTGAGGCCTTAACTACCGGATTGGGCATTATCTACACGGGTTCCCAAAAGACTCCCGTGCCCACAACTCACAGCCGGTTCACTGGTACCGAAGCTGGCAGCAGTTCACCTCTGCTACGCGAACCAGAAGAGTGGAGGAGCAGCTTTACAGGAGCACCCCACCACCAGCCAACTTCCAGTCGTCTAACCAGCGGTGTACCCACCGAGGGACCCAAGGCTCCCCAAAACATCCAGAACGTACATCATGGATAGGGCATTGAAGCAGCCTCCCCGAACCCGACCTGGTATTCCTGGGCGACACTGGCAACCAATTAGTTAGAATGGAGGAACACTGCGGATTTCTAAGGGACACTATCACTGCTGAGTCCACCCGGTCTACTACTCAACCACTGTATGCCATGTACTGCCTGCTGGTTACAGTAAAGACCCGTTGCAGAGACTTTCTGTGTCTGTGCTTCCTTATGAACTGTCCGTCCGCACTACAAGGTAACTGCAGCTGCCGCACAACATCTTGAGCAGCTCCAGCCTCCGGGGATCACCGCTCAGCCTGTGGGAGCGTAACATTTTGCTGCTGTCCATCCCCAGGAGGTTCCGCAGCGTCGGTAGTCCTTACCGAACTACTCATAGGTGGCGTCACGAATAAATTAAAACCCCTTTAATCTGTTCCTACAAGACGTCTTCACTTTTGATCTGCACTACACCGGGCCCCATTACCGGCAGGCGCGGTCCACCCCTGACAAGGAAGAAGGAAGCATCGCCTGTCTAAACCGGAGTCCCGGCCACGGTGGGTCATATGTACACAGTGACTACACCAGCAGAATAGTGAGTGCAGCTCTGGAGTATAATACAGGAGGTAACTCAGGATCAGTAATGTAATGTATGTACACGGTGACTGCTCCAGCAGAATAGTGAGTGCAGCTCTGGAGTATAATACAGGAGGTAACTCAGGATCAGTAATGTAATGTATGTACACAGTGACTGCACCAGCAGAATAGTGAGTGCAGCTCTGGAGTATAATACAGGAGGTAACTCAGGATCAGTAATGTATGTACACAGTGACTGCACCAGCAGAATAGTGAGTGCAGCTCTGGGTATAATACAGGAGGTAACTCAGGATCAGTAATGTAATGTATGTACACAGTGACTGCTCCAGCAGAATAGTGAGTGCAGCTCTGGAGTATAATACAGGAGGTAACTCAGGATCAGTAATGTAATGTATGTACACGGTGACTGCTCCAGCAGAATAGTGAGTGCAGCTCTGGAGTATAATACAGGAGGTAACTCAGGATCAGTAATGTAATGTATGTACACGGTGACTGCTCCAGCAGAATAGTGAGTGCAGCTCTGGAGTATAATACAGGAGGTAACTCAGGCTCAGTAATGTATGTACACAGTGACTGCACCAGCAGAATAGTGAGTGCAGCTCTGGAGTATAATACAGGAGGTAACTGAGGATCAGTAATGTAATGTATGTACACAGTGACTGCACCAGCAGAATAGTGAATGCGGCTCTGGAGTATAATACAGGAGGTAACTCAGATCAGTAATGTAATGTATGTACACAGTGACTGCACCAGCAGAATAGTGAGCTCAGCTCTGGAGTATAATACAGGAGGTAACTCAGGATCAGTAATGTAATGTATGTACACAGTGACTGCACCAGCAGAATAGTGAGTGCAGCTCTGGAGTATAATACAGGAGGTAACTCAGGATCATAATGTAATGTAATGTATGTACACAGTGACTGCACCAGCAGAATAGTGAGTGCAGCTCTGGAGTATAATACAGGAGGTAACTCAGGATCAGTAATGTAATGTATGTACACAGTGACTGCACCAGCAGAATAGTGAGTGCAGCTCTGGAGTATAATACAGGAGGTAACTCAGGATCAGTAATGTATGTACACAGTGACTGCACCAGCAGAATAGTGAGTGCAGCTCTGGGGTATAATACAGGAGGTAACTCAGGATCAGTAATGTAATGTATGTACACAGTGACTGCACCAGCAGAATAGTGAGTGCAGCTCTGGGGTATAATACAGGAGGTAACTCAGGATCAGTAATGTAATGTATGTACACAGTGACTGCACCAGCAGAATAGTGAGTGCAGCTCTGGAGGATAATACAGGAGGTAACTCAGGATCAGTAATGTAATGTATGTACACAGTGACTGCACCAGCAGAATAGTGAGTGCAGCTCTGGAGTATAATACAGGAGGTAACTCAGGATCAGTAATGTAATGTATGTACACGGTGACTGCTCCAGCAGAATAGTGAGTGCAGCTCTGGAGTATAATACAGGAGGTAACTCAGGATCAGTAATGTAATGTATGTACACGGTGACTGCTCCAGCAGAATAGTGAGTGCAGCTCTGGAGTATAATACAGGAGGTAACTCAGGATCAGTAATGTAAAGTATGTACACAGTGACTGCACCAGCAAATAGTGAGTGCAGCTCTGGAGTATAATACAGGAGGTAACTCAGGCTCAGTAATGTATGTAACACAGTGACTGCACCAGCAGAATAGTGAGTGCAGCTCTGGAGTATAATACAGGAGGTAACTCAGGATCAGTAATGTAATGTATGTACACAGTGACTGCACCAGCAGAATAGTGAGTACAGCTCTGGAGTATAATACAGGAGGTAACTCAGGATCAGTAATGTAATGTATGTACACAGTGACTGCAGCAGCAGAATAATGAGTGCAGCTCTGGAGTATAATACAGGAGGTAACTCAGGATCAGTAATGTAATGTATGTACACAGTGACTGCACCAGCAGAATAGTGAGTGCAGCTCTGGCGTATGATACCGGATATAATTTAATATTGGTAAAATTGCATTTTGGAGCTAATATTAGAGATGAAGCAGTTAATATATGCTTTTGACCACAAAAACCTCAGTATGAAACATGTATTGTCAATTCACAGCAGCATTAAAAACCATTGAAGGATACTGCAGCCGCTTGACTCAGTCAATTAACTTCTGAGCCTCGAACAAACACAATCAATTGTTTGTGCAGCTTTGCAGAGGATAATTCATATTTTGTCTCTTTTTATGGCTGGACCCGCAGTCACCTCTCACAGCCCCTCATGCTAATCCTATAGGATTCTCTAAGGCAATAAAATTAAGAGCAGATTAGGTTCAACCTTTTGTGAAAGATATGATTAGAATAAATTTGCATAAGCAAAAGTCTGAATTTTAATTGTCTTCACTCTTCACCTGCGGTCATAAAAAGTTTGTTAAGGAAAATGATAACACATTTGTTTCCTTGATACTTTTGCATTCAATTATACTGATCATTTCCATTTTTTTCCTTAATTTCTGCATCCACTGACTCCATCTTTTATCATTACAGGAGTCGGGTCTCTTTTTTTCTAATACAATGCTCCAAATGCGGTGAAAGCTGCGAGGGGATGATGGGGGCAGCATGGGGATGATGGGGGTTTTGGGGGCTGCAAGCGGATGATAGGGATACTGGAGGTTGAAAGGGAATGATGGGGGTCTGCTGACTCACCCAGGCCAGGGGACTCAGATCTCAGGTCACGGGTGGCGGTGCCTGAGGCTGTGGCCCTGGTGGTCAATGAATCAAAGAAAAGTAAAAGAAATATAAAAGACATTTTGTTCGTGACGCCACCTGTAGATCCCGGTGATGGCACTGGCGCTGCTGGGAACCTCCGGGTGATGGATGGCAGCAAGCTGGAGTAGCTCCCTACAGGAGGAGTGGGGTCCCTGGGGTATTGGAAGTAGGAATGGGTGGTGGAGTACGGCAGCGCAGTCACTGTGGAGCAAGGCAGGTAAATCACAGTTCAAGAAAGAAATCGCTGACACGTTGCTCACTCTGAACGGGTATTTTACTCTGGTATTCTGACTGCAGGGTTACAGGGTAATGCAGTTCTTGTTGCAGAGTAGTGGACCGGGTGGTTCTGGCAATGAGCAGCGTCCCTCTGAGGCTCCATTGGTGTTCCTTCTCTATCACGCTCACTGTCCCTTGCTCTGCTGCCCTGCATGGATCCCGCTTGTTAGACCAGGCCCGTCGAGATATATGAGATCTCCTTATCTCTCCAAGGAGACCCAAACTCAGTCTAGCGCTTCTGGTGGGGACCTTGTTTGGTATAGGGCGGTTGGGTCGTGCTCCTATAAAGTTATCGACCACTCCGGGTTTGTGGTTCAGTGCTGTAGCCGGTGGACCACTTCGGACTGGTACTCTCCGGGTTTGGACTGGCTAGGGCATTCGTTACCTTTCTGTTCCTTGGCCCCTTTCTCTTCTGGGTCACCAGGTTGAGGTGTCCTCCCCGTTAGCTCTCTCTGCTGTTCTGCAGCCCTCCAAATCTGCTTCATCTGCACTCTACTTCTAACTTCTTCTTCTTCTAACTCCTTGCTGCTTTCCCACTGCTTTATTACCTAGCCTCCTCTCCCACCAGGACCGATTTCCCTAGTAACAGGTATCTAATTGGTCCTCTATCACTAGATGTTTGTATGTGGTGCTGGAGCTTCAGGCTTATTCTACTCATTATCAAAACAAAGGATACTGCACCTTCAGTTAGGGGTGCAGTACCCTTTGTGACGCACTCTTAGTGGGGCGCCACACTGCAAGGAATGATGAGGATATTGAGGCTGCAAGGGATGATGGGGCCTGCAAGGGATGATGGGGGCTCCATAGGGATGATGGGGATATTGGGGTCTGAAAGGGGATGATGGGGGCTGCAAGGGGATGATGGGGATATTTTTCGCCTTCCTCTGGATCAACATGTTAGGCTATGGGTTGAACTAGATGGACTTAATGTCTTCCTTCAACCTTAAATACTATGTTACTATGTATGTTATTATATTGGGGGCTGCAAGGGTATGATGGGGATATTGGAGGCTGAAAGGGGATGATGGGGGCTCCAAGGGGTTGATTGGGGCTCCATGGGGATGATGGGGATATTGGGGGCTGAAAGGGGATGATGGGGGCTGCAAGGGAATGATGGGGACTCCAAGGGGATGATGGGGCTCCATGAGGGATGATGGGGATATTGGGGGCTGAAAGGGGATGATGGGGGCTGCAAGGGAATGATGGGGACTCCAAGGGATGATTGGGGCTCCATGGGGATGATGGGGATATTGGGGGCTGAAAGGGGATGATGGGGGCTGCAAGGGGATGATAGGGATATTAAGACATACCCTGAAAATAAGACCTAGCGCATCTTTGGGAGCAAAAATTAATATAAGACACTGTCTTATTTTCAGGGAAACAGGGTATAGGAGCTAAAGTATGAGGAATAATATATTTGTTCATGACTTCTCCATAACTTTTGAGTGTGTTATTCCTTCTTGTATCCTGCTCAGTCCATTGCTCCTAGAGGGGACGTTATACACTGGAAACATTGCTGCATCCAAGGAAAATGTGATTTCCTGGTTCTAGGAAATTGTAGGAGCAACATATCAATGTTACTATGTTACTATGCTGCCAGGTGTTGGATGTTCTTCCTTGTGGAGGGAGAGGTAGTAAAAGGAGGAAGAAGGGGCCAAAGCAGTTAGTGTGGCTGTGACCACATGGCCGGGGCGGAGGAGCCTTCTCTGAAGCTGATGAAAGTGCAGACAGAGAGCGGAGAACGGCCCGAGAGTGCAAAGCTACAGTCTTGCACTTACCAATAAAAACAAAGTAATGCTTTGCTCTTTGTGGCTGGTAAAAGTATATGTTATAGAGAGTTCTGCTAAATACCTTATTGATTATTCAGAATGCTTGTTATACTGTGACAGTAGGTAAAATATATTGGACTTTTAAGTAGGAGAGTGGCCCTTAAAGAGACATTACCAATTGGAAAAAGACTTGCCCTTCTGAAGGCTGGGAATGAACTCTGCTAGCTGTGATGAGACATGCATGGTACACACACTTCATTTCAGCCAACAGAAGTATTGAGTTTAAAGAAATGAGAGTCATGAAAGGTAGTGGTATAATAGCCACCATGACCCATGGAGACCCGGAGGACCCGTTTCAAGATGTCTGGTGTGCTTTGGTAGTATCCATATTGAGTCCAGTAGGATGTGGTAGATAGTAACTCCTAAGTGATCCAAAGTGGCTCAGAAGGAGAGACTTAGGAGACAGATGTTAGTGCAATCCAAAGGTCATCTAAAAACAGTACTCATTTACAAGGTCTCAAACTTAGCATGTGGCTTAAAGGAGCACTCCCATCATAGTTTTCACCCTCCTGATATATAGCAATTATTATATTATATAACACTGTTAACTTACCATTGCTCATTTTGACTTTCTACCCAGAAAATTCTTCTCTTTTCTCTGCTGCCAGGACTTTAAAGATCTGTGATTGGCCGGTAGTGATCATGTGATATGTGATGTCACATACCACCTGATCGCTACCGGCCAGTCACATTTTAGGTCAAGGTCCAGGCAGCATTCGGACATCTTTTCGAGTCCTGGACAGCCGGCAGAAAGGCAAGTATTATTTTTTTTGCTTTTTTAATACATTGCTTTATTTAATTTCACTTTAACAGTGTATGCAGATAGTGTATGTAGATACACTGCCTAAGTGAAATTACACTTAGCAGAGCAGTTTCAGTGTATCCAAGCTACATAGACCCCCATGTTATTTAAATCGGACAGCATCGGATCCAATGCTATCCGATTCTGTCCGCTGTGCCCAAAATCAGTGCAGTCTCTCTGCAGGACACAATTGGATCCCTGCAGACGCGGATGGCTATTAAGAACCAATCTGTGCCCATCCGTCCCCATAGGAATACATGGGGGCCAAATCGGATCCATGGCTATCAGTTTTACAACGGATAGCCACGGATGCACAAAAATCGTGATATGAAAGGGGCATTAGAAGGATTCAGCTAGTTAGTTTTTAATGATGTGATGTTATAGACCTTATGGAAAACAGAAGAATTAACTGGGTAGAAAGGCAATATCGGCAATTCATAGTACACAGTATACAATAGGATGACAGCAATATATCAAGAGGATTAAGAGTTTGATGGGAGTGCTTCTTTCAGGAGTTGGCTTCCATGAAAAGTAGTGGTCAGTGGCCACCGAGAACACTTCACGATGTCTGCTGCACCTCAGCACTATCCATACTGAGTCAAGTTGGCTGTGCTAGAGTGTTGTGCCTTCAAGATCTATGGTGATACTGTAGTTCAGGTTGATGTTGCCTTGGTGCAACTCACAAAGCCCTTATGGAGAGGTTATTTTATTAAAAAGGATTTAGATTGAGATTGGACTCATCCTCCCAGGGTCTTTCAATGAACCCTGTTAGCTGCGAGAAGGCACTTGACCTACAAGTTTTTCTTCAAAGCTATCAATGGGACCCATCAATGGTATCACTGAAGAGTCTTTGCGACCCAGGAAGACATAAAGCCCCCTTGGTGGTGCCCCCATTGTGTCAGGAAAGCTGTGGTAGAAATACATTCTGGAAGACCTATTTGTCATGTGCTGCCTGCTTTGCAATCCATGTGTGTTGCTGCTGTGGTTTATATCGGAGTTAATTTCCTTTGGCACATTGGGTGTTAATCGCAGATACTGCTGTATTGCTGTGCGGCTCTGCAGGGGGGCGTAGAGGTGGAGGGGTGGTCAGAAGATTCTGTTCTCCACTCCGTCAGCCTTTAAGTAGTTCCACTTCCTACCACCTGGTGTCACAGATAGAGTTCACTCTGCCTTGACCAGGTGTGCTGTTAGGACATGGTGCAGTGTTGCTGATGCCGTCCTGCTTATTTTGCCTGGAGTTTACCTTCCTTGGGGAAGTTGCTGTTTTCCAGTCCGTGGGTGGGAGTATTATTATTATTATTTATTTATATAGCGCCATTAGGTTCCATGGCGCTTTACATGAGGATAGGGGAGACAAGAACAAGTACACTAACTTTAGACAATCAGGACAAATAGGTACAGGAGGGGAGGGGACCCTGTCCACAAGGGCTCACAGTCTATGAGAGGGAGTAGGGACTTTTAGCCTAGTGCTAATCAGGAGCATAGAGCAAGGGTGGTGACCCAGGCCTCCTCACCTTCAGAGGTACCTCTTGGAGCTGGGTGAGCCAGGGACCCCCAGTCTAAGGGTCAGACTAGCCTGCCTGAACGCCCTTAGCCCATCTTATCATCCTGCTCCCCGATTCCCTTACCGCTGTGCACCTTGTGACACTATTTTGGGACAGATGGACAAATTGCACAGTCTAAAGTCGCCCTGGACATCTGTTACCCTAATTGAGGGATCTCTTCTATTTGCTAAACAAGTTCCAATAAACTCTCCTTTATCTGAGGCATCTGTGGATGAAACATCTAAAGATTAAAAAAAATAAAAAGACCTCCACTCCATCCTCCATCCTCCATCCTCCACCCTCCATCCTCCACCTCCACCCTCCACTCCATCCTCCATCCTCCATCCTCCATCCTCCACCCTCCATCCTCCATCCTCCACCCTCCACCTCACCATCCTCCATCCTCCACCCTCCACCCTCCACCCTCCATCCTCTACCCTCCATCCTCCACCCTCCACCCTCCATCCTCCATCCTCCATCCTCCACCCTCCACCTCCACCTCCACTCCATCCTCTATCCTCCATCCTCCACCCTCCATCCTCCATCCTCCATCTGCCCCTATCTGTATTTTTTTGCACAAAGAACCAACTCAGTACAAGTGTGAGGAGATGAAGCCATCAGTAACACCGGGGTGACGAGAGAGGACAAAGATTTAAGCAGTTCATCAGTTAATGGGTCGAATGTTACCAAATTGTAATAGGAGGTTAATGCTGAAGGAAACAGAGCAGAAACGCAACAAACGGAACGGACAAAGGAAGGTGAATTACCGGGTAACAAGTGAACAGGACTACATGAAAGGAGGTGACGAGGTCTAAAGTGTCTATTGATAGTTGAAGAGTTGTATTGAGGGAGTAGGAGTGTACCTGGCAAAATGCTCCCATAATTGGTCTTTATAGCGGGAGACCAGAATTTATCAGATTTTTATATCTGCTTTTAACTATCATAACGTGGTTGTAGGGAAGAGTAAGAAGAATTGATTCAGCAATTTATTGTAAGAGTAATTGAGGTTAATGTATCACAAGACAGACTGATTCTGCCTACTGGTCCACATAATAACGGCCAAAGCCTAATTAGTACTGCCATACTGTGCCCAAATAATGCCAGAGTACCCAAACATTAGCACCATTACAATTTGGTAACATTTGGTACCCAAATAACATACAGTACCCAAATAACGACATGCAGTACCCAAAATTCAAGATACTGTACCAAATAACATACATTATATCCAAATAACAACACACGATACACAAATAACATACAGTGCTCAAATAACAAGATACAGTACCCAAATAACAAAATATAGTACACAAATAGCATACAGTACCCAAATAACATACAGTACCCAAATAACAAGATATAGTACACAAATAGCATACAGTACCCAAATCACGTACAGTACCCAAATAACAAGATATAGTACACAAATAGCATACAGTACCCAAATAACAAGATATAGTACACAAATAACATACAGTAACTCAAATAACAATATACAGTATCCAATTAACAAGATATAGTACACAAATAGCATACAGTACCCAAATAACATACAGTACCTAAATAACAAGATATAGTACACAATAGCATAAGTACCAAATAACAAGATATAGTACACAAATAAGCATACAGTACCCAAATAACAAGATACAGTATAGTACACAAATAGCATACAGTACCCAAATAACATACAGTACCCAAATAACAAGATATAATACACAAATAGCATACAGTACCCAAATAACAAGATATAGTACACCAAATAGAAATACAGTACCCTAATAACAAGATATATAACAAAATAGATACCATACCCAAATAATATTTAGTACCCAAATAACAACATGCAGTACCCAAAATTCAAGATACAGTACCCAAATAACATACATTATATCCAAATAACAACATAGAATACACAAATAACATACAGTACTCAAATAATAACATACAGTACTCAAATAATAAGATACATACGACCCAAATAACAACATACAGAACCCAAATAACAAGATATAGTACACAAATAGCATACAGTAACCAAATAACATACAGTACCCAAATAACAAGATATAGTACACAAATAGCATACAGTACCCAAATAACAAGATACAGTACCAAATATCATACAGTATCCAAATAACAAGATAAAGTGTTCCAATAACAACATACAGTACCCAAATAATTAAATATAGTAACCAAATAAAAACATACAGTACCCATATAACAATATATAGAACCCAAATAAAAAGATACAGTACCTAAAATAAGGTAATTAAATACAGTACCTAAATAACATACAATATCCAAATAACAAGATATAGTACACAAATAACAAGATACAGTACTCAAATAACATTCAGTATCCATAAAACAAGATATGTATCCAAATAACTAGATACAATATCCAAATAACAACACAGTACCCAAGTAACAACATATAGTACCCAAATAACAAGATACAGTACCCAAACAATACACAGTACCCAAATAACAATATACAATACCAAATAACAAAATATAGTATATAAATAACAAAACTAGTACCCCAAATAAAAGATACAGTACCCAAATAATATACAGTACCCAAATAACAATATACAATACCCAAATAACAACATACAGTACCCAAATAAAAGTACAGTACTCAAATAGCAATATACAGTGCCCAAGTCAAAAGATACAGTACCCAAATACATACAGTACCCAAATAACAATATTCAGTACCCAAATAAAAACATATGGTGCCAAAATAAACAGCATACAGTGTCTAAATAACAACATATAGTACCCAAATAACAACATCTGGTGCTGAAATACAAGACAGACTACCCAAATAACAAGATATCAATGCCCAAATAACATACAGTACCCAAATAACAAGATACAGTATGCCAAATAACATGCAGTGCCCAAATAACAAGATACAGTATCCAAATAACAAGATACAGTACCAAATAACTTACAGTACCCAAATAACAAGATACAGTATCCAAATAACATGCAGTACCAAAATAACAACATACAGTACCCAATTAACAAGATACAGTAGCCAAATAACATACAGTGCCCAAATTATATAGAACCCAAATAAAAGATACAGTACCAAAATAACAACATGTACCCAATAACAAATATAGTACCAAAATAACAACATATAGTACCCAAATAACAAGATGAAGTACGCAAATAATAACATTGCGTGTCTAAATAACAAGATACAGTATCCAAATAACATACAGTAACCAAATAACAAGATACAGTACCAGTGGTGTAACTTCAGGTCCAGGGGCCCAGATGCGAAAGCTCCAATGGTGCCCCCAAATTATTGCAAATATCTTTACTAGTATTAAGTCTTTTGTTATAGGCCAAAGGGACTTTTGGGGCCCCCCAGGCTGCAGGGCCTGGTGCGATCGCAACCCCTGCACCTATTGTAGTTACGCCCTGTACAGTACCCAAACACTGTCAGTACCCAAATAACAAGTTATGGTGCCAAAATAACGCATCAGTGCCCAAATAACAACATACATTGCCCAATAAAGATATAGCACCCAAATAACAACATAGAGAACCAAATAACAGTCATTACCCAAATAACACAGATATAGTGCCAACATAACAATACAGTGCCCAAATAAAGTATATGGCACTCAAATAACAACATACAGTACCGAAATAACATACAGTACCCAAATAAACAAGATATAGTGCCAAAATAACGTGCAGTACCCAAATAACAATACACAGTACCCAAGCAATAGAACCATATATCTATGTGTATTCACTTTCAGTATATCCTTACACTTGTGTGGCAAAATCAAACTTTACATATAAAATCCACGTCATGATGTCACTTCTTAAAGGTGCACACAATGGGGGAGATAATCAAAAACTGTTCAATAGCAAGACTGGCTTCATTACCCATATAAACCAATCAAAGCCGAGCTTTCACTTCTCACACTGCTCCGGTAAGATGAAAGCTCTACTCTGATTGGTTCCTCTGGGAAACTGAACCAGTTTTACTATTTGACAGTTTTTTGATTTTCTCCCCAATGGGTCGGAAGAAGCTTAAAATGGAAGGTAAACCGCGCGCCTTGACTGTACTAGAGATGGGAGATTCGGTGATTGCTGTAGATAGAGTGCTGGTTTTCAGAGAGACTGAAGTGGTCGGTGGAGTCATTGTCTCCTGGGATGGCACCGCAGAGGACGTCCGGCTCTGGCCACCTAAGACTTCACCAAGGACTGAGAAGCTATTGACACGTAAAGGGATTTCCAATTCTTCTATAATTGCTGTTGAACTAAAATACAAGCACCCTACGCTCCTCCAGAACGTAGCAACTAGGGCAATTCATCACCGCCTGCAGAAGGACCTGGGTCTACCAAGTCGCCATGCTGCAAAGAAGCCCCTGTTCACAGCAACGACGAAGAAAAGGCTACGGGAAATATCAAGATGGGACATCTGAAAAGTGGAAGAAAGGGATGTTTAGTGATGAGAGCGCTATCAGGTTGGTCAAGGGAGGCTCAAAGATTCTGTATCGTCCGAGTACCGCGGCACGGTACGACCCGAAATATATGGTTAAGACTGTTAAACCCCCTGATGGTATGATGGTGTTGGGGGCATTCAGTGGTAGCATGGGCAAGGCAGGATTGTACCTCATTCCCAAGAATGTAAGTATGAAAACAAGTGGTTGCATTAATACTTGATGGAGGCCCCATGCTATCGCATCAGGTGGGTGGTAACATGACAATGGAGGCAGTCTCTGTGGTGCTGGGGGCAGTGGCTGACTCCCCCTGTGTGGAGTGGACTGTCTACCCCCTATGTGCTTTCACAGCCCGCCATGCGCACTCTCTGCCCTCCCCGTGCATGTGCTGTGCCCCTCTGTGGTCGCTCTCTGGCCTCCCCCGTGTGCGCTCTCTGACTCCCCATGCTTGCTCTGCAGCACCACCCTGTGTGTGCTACCCGCCCCCCCATTCGCAATCACTGCCCCCTTGTGCACAGCCCTGTGCATGCTCTCTGCCCTCCCGGGTGAGGTCTATAGCCCTCACACCTGTGCTGTCTCTCTGCCCCCCCCCCCCGTGTTCTTGCTCTCTGCCCCCGCCTGTGCTGTCTCTTTGGTCCCCCCCATCCCCCGTGTTACCTCTCCCCCTCCCCATGAGATTGCTGGGCCCCCCTCCCTGTGGTGGATCAACCTCCCGCGGTTGTTGCTTTCTGCCCTCCCTCCTGTGCTCACGTTCATGCGGGAGAATGGGGGTGAGCGGGCAGAATGAGGGAGAGTGGAGCAGAGCAGAGGGAGCACAGAGCGGGGGTCAGCAGAGCTGAGCAAGGGGAGAGCAGAGCACTGATGCTGTGGGGTGAAAAAGAGGAAGAGCGGGAGATCAGGGGAGAGTGGAGCTGAGCAGAGGGAGAACAGAGCGGAGGACAGCAGAGCTGAGCAAGGGGAGAGCAGAGCAGGGGAGAGCAGAGCTGAGCAGGGGGAGAGCAGAGCGGATCAGAAGGGTGAGAAAAGGGGCAGAGCGGAGCAAAGCGGGGAGAGCAGGGAGCAGAGTGGGGGAGATCAGGGAGCAGAGTGGGGGAGAGCAGGGAGCAGAGTGGGGGAGATCAGGGAGCAGAGTGGGGGAGAGCAGGGAGCAGAGTGGGGGAGAGCAGGAGCAGAGTGGGGGAGATCAGGGAGCAGAGTGGGGGAGAGCAGGGAGCAGAGTGGGGGAGATCAGGGAGCAGAGTGGGGGAGAGCAGGGAGCAGAGTGGGGGAGAACAGCAGGAGAGAAGGGAAAAGCAGAGCAGGGGAGAGCGGGGCAGAGCAGAGAGAAAGCGCGAGAGCAGAGGAGAGCAGAGCTGAGCAGGTGGAGAACAAAGCGGAGGATAGCGGAGCTGAGCAAGGGAGAGCAGAGCGGGGGAGAGCGGAGCTGAGCAGGAGGAAAGAAGGGGCAGAGCGGAGCACAAAGGGGAAGAGCAGGGGCAGAGCTGGAGAGAGCAGGGAGCAGAGTGGGGGAGAAAAAGGATATCAGAGGGAGAGCAGGGTCAGAGTGGGGGTGAGCGGGGGCAGAGCAGAAGAGGGAGAGAGCGAGAGAGCAGGGGAGAGCGGAGCTGAGCAGAGGGAGAACAAAACTGAGGATAGTGGAGCTGAGCAAGGGGAGAGCAGAGCGGGGAGGATTGGAGCTGAGCAGGGGAGAGCAGGGGCAGAGCGGAGAAGAAAGGAGGAGAGAAGGGGCAGAGCGGGGGAGAGCAAGGAGTAGAGTGGGGGAAAGCAGGGATCATAGTGGGGGAGAGCAGGACAGAGCAGGCAGATCAGAGCAGGGAGAGAGCAGAGGCAGAGCAGAGCAGAACAGGGGGAGAGCGGAGCTGAGCAGGGGAGAGCAGAGCGGGGGAGAGCAGAGCTGACCAGGAGGAGACCAGGGGCAGAGTGGGGGTGAGCAGGACCAGAGCAAAGTAGAATGGAGGAGAGAAGGGGCATAGTGGAGCAGAGTGGGGGAGAGCAGGGGCAGAGTGGAGCACAGCGGGGAAGAGCAGGGCAGAGTGGAGCACACCAGGGCAGATCAAGGGCAGAGCATGAGTGAGCAGGGGCAGAGCGGAGCAGAGCAGGGGGAGAGCAGACAAAGGGAAGAGCAGTGCGGGGGAGAGAGAAGCTGAGCAGTGGAGAGAAGGGGTAGCAGGGGAAAGCAGGGGAGAGCAGGGAAGAACAGTGATAGAGAGGGAGAAAACAGAGAGCAGAACGAGGGAGAGTGAAGCAGAGCAGAGCAAGGGGAAAGCAGAGCGGAGTAGAGCAGGGGGAGAGCAGGGGAGAGTGGAGCTGAGCAGAGAAAGAACAGAGCTGAAGAGAGTGGAGCTGAGCAAGGGGAGGGCAGGGGTAGAGCAGAGAAGAAAGAGGGAGAGAAGGGGCAGAGCGAGCAGAGTGGGGGAGAGCAGGGGCAGAGCAGAGCAGCAGAGAGCAGGGAGCAGAGTGGGGCGAGCAAGGGCAGAGCGGGGAAGAGCAGTAAGCAAAATGGGGGAGAGCAGAGCAGGAGGAGAGTGGGGGAAGAGTGGAGCAGAACAGGGGGAAAGCGGAGAGCGGAGCTGAGCAGGGGGAGAGCAGAGTGGGGTAGAGTGGAGCTGAGCAAGGAGAGAGCAAGTGGGGGAGAGCGGAGCTGAGCAAGGAAAGAGCAGAGTGGGGAGAGCAGAGCAGAGGAGAGCAGAGTGGCGTAGAGTGGAGCTGACAAGGGGGAGAGCAGAGTGGGGTAAAGTGGAGCTGAGCAAGGGGAGAGCAGAGCAGGGCAGAATGGGGGTGAGCAGGCAGAGTAGAGTAGAATGGGGAAAGAAGGGCAGAGCGGAGCAGAGCAGGAAAAAGCGGGGAGCACAGCAGAGGAGAATGGAGCAGAGTGGGAGCCGAAATTCTAATTCTAATGACTCTTGACTGTTAAAATAGATAGATAGATAGATAGATAGATAGATAGATAGATAGATAGATAGATAGATAGATAGATAGAGTTTACATTCTTACACATTTCAAAAGACCAGACTGAGAAAACTTTTCAGAGTAAATTATAGAGAGCGCACGTCTGAGAAGACAGACAACAAGCACAGAAAAAGCAGAACAAGATGAAGCCTGTGGAGCCGGAGAGGCCGGGACTGTAATTTCATAACTCGAGTGTTCTCTTCTCCCCAGCACTATCTTTAATTTAACTGCGACTTCAAAGTTTACCTTTCATAAAACATTTTAAACCCAGTGGAAGACAAAATAATGTGGACATGTAGACCATCTTGTGTATAGGGGCAGTATCATAGTAGTTATATTCTTGTATATAGGGGCAGTATTATAGTAGTTATATTCTTGTATATAGGAGCAGTATTATAGTAGTTATATTCTTGTATATAGGGGCAGTATTATAGTAGTTATATTCTTGTATATAGGGGCAGTATTATAGTAGTTATATTCTTGTATATAGGAGCAGTATTATAGTAGTTATATTCTTGTATATAGGGGCAGTATTATAGTAGTTATATTCTTGTACACAGGAGCAGTATTATAGTAGTTATATTCTTGTATATAGGGGCAGTATTATAGTAGTTATATTCTTGTATATAGGAGCAGTATTATAGTAGTTATATTCTTGTATATAGGGGCAGTATTATAGTAGTTATATTCTTGTATATAGGAGCAGTATTATAGGAGTTATATTCTTGTATATAGGAGCAGTATTATAGTAGTTATATTCTTGTACATAGGGGCAGTATTATAGTAGTTATGTTCTTGTATATAGGAGCAGTATTATAATAGTTATATTCTTGTATATAGGGGCAGTATTATAGTAGTTATATTCTTGTATATAGGAGCAGTATTATAGTAGTTATATTCTTGTACATAGGGAGCAGTATTATAGTAGTTATGTTCTTGTATATAGGAGCATATTATAGGAGTAATATTCTTGTACATAGGAGCAGTATATAGTAGTTATATTCTTGTATATAGGGGCAGTATTATAGTAGTTATATATTGTATATAGGCACAGTAGTATAGTAGATATATTCTTGTATATAGGGACAGTATTATATTAGTTATATTCTTGTATATAGGAGCAGTATTATAGTAGTTATATTCTTGTATATAGGGGCAGTATTATAGTAGTTATATTCTTGTATATAGGAGCAGTATTATAGTAGTTATATTATTGTATATAGGCACAGTAGTATAGTAGATATATTCTTGTATATAGGGACAGTATTATATTAGTTATATTCTTGTATATAGGAGCAGTATTATAGTAGTTATATTCTTGTATATAGGGGCAGTATTATAGTAGTTATATTCTTGTATATAGGAGCAGTATTATAGTAGTTATATTATTGTATATAGGCACAGTAGTATAGTAGATATATTCTTGTATATAGGGACAGTATTATAGTAGTTATATTCTTGTATATAGGAGCAGTATTATAGTAGTTATATTCTTGTATATAGGAGCAGTATTATAGTAGTTATATTCTTGTATATAGGGCAGTATTATAGTAGTTATATTCTTGTACATATGGGGCAGTATTATAGTAGTTATATTCTTGTATATAGGAGCAGTATTATAGTAGTTATATTCTTGTATATAGGGAGCAGTATTATAGTAGTTATATTCTTGTATATAGGAGCAGTATTATAGTAGTTATATTCTTGTACATAGGAGCAGTATTATAGTAGTTATATTCTTGTATATAGGGGCAGTATTATAGTAGTTATATTCTTGTATATAGGGGCAGTATTATAGTAGTTATATTCTTGTATATAGGAGCAGTATTATAGTAGTTATATTCTTGTACATAGGAGCAGTATTATAGTAGTTATATTCTTTATATAGGGCAGTATTATAGTAGTTATATTCTTGTATATAGGGGCAGTATTATAGTAGTTATATTCTTGTATATAGGGGCAGTATTATAGTAGTTATATTCTTGTATATAGGGGCAGTATTATAGTAGTTATATTCTTGTATATAGGAGCAGTATTATAGTAGTTATATTCTTGTAATAGGAGCAGTATTATAGTAGTTATATTCTTGTATATAGGGCAGTATTATAGTAGTTATATTCTTGTATATAGGGGCAGTATTATAGTAGTTATATTCTTTAATAGGAGCAGTATTATAGTAGTTATATTCTTGTACATAGGAGCAGTATTAAGTAGTTATATTCTTGTAATAGGAGCAGTATTATAGTAGTTATATTCTTGTATATAGGAGCAGTATTATAGTAGTTATATTCTTGTATATAGGAGGCAGTATTATAGTAGTTATATTCTTGTATATAGGAGCAGTATTATAGTAGTTATATTCTTGTATATAGGAGCAGTATTATAGTAGTTATATTCTTGTACATAGGGGCAGTATTATAGTAGTTATATTCTTGTATATAGGGGCAGTATTATAGTAGTTATATTCTTGTATATAGGAGCAGTATTATAGTAGTTATATTCTTGTATATAGGGGCAGTATTATAGTAGTTATATTCTTGTATATAGGGCAGTATTATAGTAGTTATATTCTTGTAATAGGGGCAGTATTATAGTAGTTATATTCTTGTATATAGGGCAGTATTATAGTAGTTATATTCTTGTACATGGGGCAGTATTATAGTAGTTATATTCTTGTATATAGGGCAGTATTATAGTAGTTATATTCTTGTATATAGGAGCAGTATTATAGTAGTTATATTCTTGTAATAGGGGCAGTATTATAGTAGTTATATTCTTGTATATAGGGGCAGTATTATAGTAGTTATATTCTTGTACATAGGAGCAGTATTATAGTAGTTATATTCTTGTATATAGGAGCAGTATTATAGTAGTTATATTCTTGTATATAGGAGCAGTATTATAGTAGTTATATTCTTGTAATAGGGGCAGTATTATAGTAGTTATATTCTTGTATATAGGGGCAGTATTATAGTAGTTATATTCTTGTATATAGGGCAGTATTATAGTAGATTATATTCTTGTATATAGGGGCAGTATTATAGTAGTTATATTCTTGTATATATAGGAGCAGTATTATAGTAGTTATATTCTTGTATATAGGAGCAGTATATATAGTTATATTCTTGTGATATAGGGCAGTATTATAGTAGTTATATTCTTGTATATAGGGGCAGTATTATAGTAGTTGATATTCTTGTACATAGGAGCAGTATTATAGTAGTTATATTCTTGATTTTGCTCTTGTATTTAACTTATTTTTAATAAAACTTACATCTCGGGAAGGTTATTTTCTGTGATCTCATCATTAATTTCTGTGTCTTAATTACAGATACACAGTTTGGTGATGAAGTGTGACATCCGTATTATTTATGCAATTAGGTCGTTTTATTTTTATCTGAAGATAGAAGCACCCAAGGGGGTTCAGCCATAAAAATACATCAATCCTGCTCACATTGACCTCCTCAGTGGAAATAATTGTTACAATACCGCAAAGTGTGTCATGTAGATGGATGGTCAGGGCCGACAATAGCAATTGTATTCTTCTCCTGATTATCTATTTTTGTATCTATCAATCTGCTTAGTTTAAAAAAAATCAGCTCTCAATTAATTACCCAAATATGATGGACGCTTTGGCTAAAGGGGCCGTCACACGCTACGATATCAGTAACTATATCTTTGAAAAGTCAGGGATTTTTAGTCGCTCTAACGACGTGGTTGCGTGTGACACGTGGATCTTACAAGTGATAACTGATCTGATCGTACATCGTAGATATGAGATCCGGACCCCACATCAGACGATGTCGATCCTGCAATCTACTGCATCGTTCTGTGTGACCCCGCCATAACCGATCTCCTTAACGATTTTGCCTATTCGCAACATTGACAATCATCAATCGCTGGTTGTGTGAACGATCCTTGCACGTAACATCACTGCTGTGTCCTGACCGTTACCTATACATGTGACACCTCACTAACCATGTGTCCACGAGTGCGAACCCCTGAGATCATAGGTGAGATCTCACAAAATCGTCGTCTGTGACGGCCCCTTATCATTCATCTATCTATCTATCTATCTATCTATCTATCTATCTATCTATCTATCCATTATCTATCTATCTATCTATCTATCTATCCCTCTATCTATCTATCTATCTATCTATCTATCTATCTATCTATCCCTCTATCTATCTATCTATCTATCCATCTATCTATCTATCTATCTATCTATGTATCTATCTATCTATGTATCTATCTATCTATCTATCTATCTATCTATCTATCTATCTATCTATCTATCTATCTATCTATCTATCTATCCATCTATCTCACTCTATTATTTGTCTATCTATCTGTCTGTCTATCTATCCATCTATCTATCTATCACAGAAAAAAACTGCACAGCACTCAAGATATAGTGTGAACTGGTGCAAGCTGCGATGCTGGAACAAACAACCTGAAAAAATTCACTGCAGCACTCAGTTACTTCCAAAAAAGTACACATGCTAACAAGCAGTTTATATATGAGGAAAAATTTAAAAACTTAAGTTTATTTAAAAAAACTCAATATTCTTATCTTTTTATTTTCTGAGGTTCTTGGTACATACATTGGCCAATATCTGTTTGCTCATCAACCACAACACGGTGACCCCAGGTCTGATGAGTCCTGCACTGACATCCCTGCACACAGCTACTAAGACCCAATTAAGAATAATGAGTTTTTTGTAAAAACTTAAGTTTTTAAACTTTTTTCTCATTTTTTGCTTGTTAGCATATGTACGATATTGGTAGTAGCTGTGTGCTGCAGAGACATTTTTTTCTTGGTATTTGACCCAGCGTCACTGCTGGCACCAGTTCACATTGTGTCTTGAGTGCTGTGCAGTTTTATTTGCTTTGTATCTATCTATCTATCTATCTATCTATCTATCTATCTATCTATCTATCTATCACAGCAAAAAAACTGCAAAGCACTCGTTACACTGTGCGAAAGGTGCAAAGCTGTGCTGCTGGATCAACATGCAACCAAAAACAAAAAATCACAGCTGCACTCAGTCTAACCAACAAGTGTGTGCTGACAAGCAATAATGGTTTGAGAAAAAAATTAAAAAACATCCGTTTTTTCTAAAAAAACTCAGTACTCACTTTTTTTTATTAAAAGCCGGGGCTCTTGGTACACTCATTGGCCAATGTATGCCTGCCCTCGGGCCCCTATCTATCTATCTATCTATCTATCTATCTATCTATCTGTCCATTATCTGTCTATCTATCTATCTATCTATCTATCTATCTATCTATCTATCTATCTATCTATCTATCTCATGTAATATACACTAATATTACCCAGGGTAATGAAGGATTCACAATCAGCACAAAGAGCATGAAGACGTTCTGGGGAAAGCAGCAGAGACTCGTGGAGGGTGTATACACATCTGAACAGTTCTCCAGGTTCTCCAGCACGACACGTCCCTTACAAGAAGCGACCGAATACACTCAGGGGCTGAGAATGGAAGGACGTAAAATTCCTGAGAATTGGCTGAGACCTGTTTTATAGAACAATTCTCCCCTGACTCCGGAGAGAGAGAGTCTCAAGTGTGGAAGGAAATATTGCAGGTCTATTAGAGAAGGAAACCCAACAGCTGCGCCAGAAGATTGAATGAGATTTACTGCAAACTCTCCAGACCCAATAGAGAAAACGTGAAATGAAAAAGAAAGATACAAATCCCAACATGGCAGAGCTGATCTTCCCTGTTACAGAGGAGGCGCAGGTCACCAGCTCCAACACAACCCGCTCCGTGCTGAAAAGTTTATTGTGTCCTCCGGGACGCCGCGGTTTCTGCACAGCCCGGTTACGATGATTCTTTTATACTTTTGTAACCTCGGCGTTGTAGCTTTAGATTTATGGTATTTTTTGATTCTATAGAACATATATATATGTCACTGATGTATCAAATTATTTACATTGCAGCATTTGATATCATTTTGCCCTTCAGACGCCCTTACTTGTCGCGCCCAATATTTATTTTGACTTTTTGTTTTTCCCTCCTAATTTTCAATGGATGAAACTAACGGTACCGTTACACGCTGCAATGTTGAAACAATGTCCTTAACGATCTTGGGGCGTGGTCTTCTCAGACATCGTTGGTGAGATGTCACATGTATAGATATCGTGCACGACACCCCAACCATCCAGCAAGCAGCTATCGCTCACACAACCCAGCGAACGATCCCTGCTCATTGCTGTAAATGGGTGAAGTCGTTACCAACATAGTTATCGCGGTGTCACACATAACGATGCAGCAGGTCGGCTGATCGAGGATCGTCTGATCTGAGAACATGTTCATAAATCTGCGATCAATGATCCAACGATTTATTGTACTCATATCTCGGTGTCACACGCAACGACGTCCTAACGATGTCGTATGAACGACTCCAAACCCGTGACGTTTCAGCGATATCGTTCATGATCTCGTACCGTGTAACGGGGCCTTAGGTCTCTAAACAAGTCAGCTCCACTCCCATGCAACAGTCTGATCATCTGATCCAATATGTGACATGCCGGACTATTTAGGAAATCAAGAACAGTCTATAATAAAAAAAGTGCAAAGTCAAATCATGCCAAAAGTAAAATAATACATATTTATTAAATCAACATTAAAAGGAGTGTGTATATATATTATCTAATAATACATAAAGCTAAATGTGTGTATGTATGTATGTGTGTTATATATATTATCTAATGTATAAAGCTGAATGTATGTGTGTGTGTGTCCAGGATTGGCATCTACACCGTCGCAACTACAGCCACAAACGTTTGCACAGTCGCACGTCTGGACCCCGGGAGCGTCATAGGCTATGTTGTGAGGCGAAATTTTAACCCCGCACATTCCAATTCACCAAACAATTTTGCCCCTATCTACATAATGGAGAGAAAGTGACAGTTACCAGTTGACAATTGTGAATGAGAGGGGCTTAATGATAGCACCAAAGACTAACAGCACTTGTCTTGTTGGTATCGTTGCGACAATACACTCCTTCACCAGTCACTCCAAATTAGACTATGAACATATGGTACCAGATAAGAGTAAATCAGACGGAGAATCTGGTTCAAACTTATAATATGTTCGTTGCTTTATTAAGCAATGGCAATGGTCACAGCAACTAACTTTTATTTCCGGCTACACAGCATTTTATACTCTAGGGACTAGGCGTGAAATGGCCAGGACAAGGTGGGATTAGATGGGGGTTAGGTGGGGTTAGGCTAATATATCTATCTCTGTTAGTAATAATTAGTCCTTTGTCCTCTCTGCTGAGTCCATCCTTCTTCTTGACACGATGCCATCTCTGGGCTCCTGGTATGTAGGACATCTCAGGTTTCTCCTGATACCCCTTGGCACAGGCATCCAGAGGACAGCTTATCTTCTCAGTTCTCATCCATCTCAACACAACAGTATCTTCTTTACAGCAGACAGATATATCTATTGGATGCTAGGTTAAGGGAAAAACTTATTGTTTCTCACCTAGAGCATTAATAAAAATATAATATATAAAAGCATATAAAGAATATATAAGTCAGTGGAAAAGTGTCTTTTCTACCTCAACACACATACCAGCATATAGTCACTAAGGCGGGGCCCCAACATGAGATATTCACCACACACAGGGACATGTATACACACCACACGCACACAAAGAGGAACAGCAGGTGTATAGTCGCTAAGGTGCAGCCCCAACATTGGATACTCACCACGCACCCGAACAAACACACACCACAAAGAGACACACACACCCCCAAGGGGACATGTATACACACCACATGCACACAAAGAGTAACAGCTAAGGTGCAGCCACAACATTGGATACTCACCACGCACAAGAACACACACCACAAAGACACACACAACACAGAGACACACACCACACAGACACCCCCCCACAGGGACACACATACATACACACCCTATAGGGACATATGCACTCACCCCACAGACACACACACACCACAGGGACACAGAGACACACACACACACACACCCCACAGGAACACACAGACCCCATAGGGATGGACACACACCACAGAGACACCCCTCCCCACACAAGGACACACACCACAGGGACACACACACCCCAGGGACACACACACACACCCCAGGGACACACACCACACAGACAGACACAGATGTGCACAAATCACCTCACACAACTCGCCTCATACGTGTGCTATCTTTAATTTCCAAACATAAACATCTGATTAAAAACAGCCAATGTGCAACACATGTGTCATATAGAGAATTAAGGCAGATGTCAGTCACATGAGCTGTCTATTATGTGTGAGGTAACATATACTGCCCGGCCAGGGGGAGGGTTTACTGCTGGCTGGAGATTTATTAGGCTGCCTATAGCAACCAATCACAGCTCAGCTTCTATTTTCTTACAGGTCATTAATATGACATATTCACATTCTATGTTGTTATAGCTAACAGCAGTTATTTATTAACCCGGGTGTAGCCGGGTACTACAGCTACTATATATATAGGGCGTAGCCGGGTACTACAGCTACTATATATATATAGGGCATAGCCGGGTACTACAGCTAGTATATACAAAAATATTTGCCCAGTTTGATGCCAGTTTTGATGCCCAGAACCCATTTGTGCCAGGCTGGAGTGACATGAATTTGATGTGGGGCATCACTAGTTATGTAAATAAGTTGTTAGATCAGTGGCCCAAAGCCATTTAACCCCTTCAATACCATACTTCAGTGCCCACTTTGATACCCATTTTTGTGCCAGTCTTCTAATTTTTTTTATTTGTTTTTAAGTGTATTTACAGCAGGGCACAGACTGCAGAGTATTATATACTGAGAATGTTTTATTCTTATTGAAAAACCTGTAAAAAACAGAAAATAAAAAATAGCCGAATACGAAACCAACTTCAGCATCGTGGTACAGAGAGACAGCAAAGAGGGCCAAAGAGAGTGTACACAGGGGGGCCACAGAGAGTGTACACAGGGGGGCCACAGAGAGTGTACACAGGGGGGCACCAGAGAGTGTACACAGGGGGCAACAGAGAGTGTACACAGGGGGGCCACAGATAGCAACAAGGAGGGCACAGAGAGCCACAGGAGGGCCACAGAGAGCCACAAGGAGGGTCACAGAGAGAGCCACACGGGGGCCACAGAGAGACACAGGGAGTGCCACAGAGAGCCACATGGGGGCCACAGGGCGTGCCACAGGGGGGCACAGAGAGCAGCAAGGGAGCCACAGAGAGCCACAGGGAGTTCACTGGGGGGTCACAGTGAGCTACAGGAGTTTCACAGAGAGCCACAGGGGGCACAGGGGCACCACAGAGAGCCACATAGAGTGTACAAGGTAGCCACAGAGAGCTCACAGGCAGGGCCCCAGAGCATGCACAGGGGAGCCACAGAAAGCCACAGGGGGGCTACAGAGAGCCACATAGAAGGGCTACAGAGAGTACACATGGGGGCCAGTGAGAATGCACAGGGGGGCCACAGAGGAGCCACAGAGAGAACTAGGGGGGCACAGAGAGCTCACAGGGGGGGCCACAGAGAATGCACAGGGGGGCCACAGAGAAGCCACAGAAAGAACTAGGGGGGCCACAGAGAGCTCACAGGGGGGCCACAGAGATCACAAGTGCGCCACAGAGACCATACAGGGGGGGCATAGAGAGAGCAAATGAAGGGCACAGACAGTGCATGAGGGTCACAGAGCACACAGGGGAGCCACAGAAAGATCAAAGCACAGAGAATGTACAGGGGCCACAGAATGCCACATGGAGCTACAGAGAGCCATGGGGGCCACAGAGAGCCAAGGTAGGCCACAGAGAGCCCACAAGGGGGCCACAGAGAGCACACAGGGGGCCAAAGAGAGAACAAAGAGGAGCACAGAGCATGTACAGGGGGCACAGAGACCGCACAGGAGGGCCACAGAGACCACACAGGGGGGCACAGAGGAACAAATGAGGGGCACAAAGAACGCACAGGGGCCACAGAGAGAACAAAGGAACACAAAGAAAGTACAGCGGGGCCACAGAGAGCTCACAGGGAGTCACAGAGACCACACAGGGGGCCACAGAGAGAACAAGCAAGGGCCACAAAGTACCCAGGAGGGCCACAGAGCCACAGACGGCCACAGAGCTCACAGGGAGGCCACAGAGAGCTCACAGGGGGCCACAGAGCTGACCAGGGGGCCACCGCATAGGTAGACAACACAGAGAATAAACGAGGAGCACAGACAGCATATGGGGGGGGCACAAAGTGCACAGGTAGCCCACTTAAAGAACAAAGAATGCACAGAGAGCAACAGGGGCCACAGACAGCAACGGGGGTCACAAAGAGCCACAGGGGGCCACAGAGAGCACACAGGAGGACCACAGAGTGCACAGGGGGCCACACAGACAGTAAGGAAGAACACAGAGAATGCACAGGGGGGTCACAAAGAGCCACAGGGGAGGCACAGAGACCACACAGGGGAGCCACAGCACAAACAGGGGGACACAGCCCACATAGGGAGGCGAAAGAGACCATACAGGGGGCCCCTGAACACTGAGCAAGGGGGCCACAGAGACTGCACAGGGGGGCCACAAAGAGCAGACAGGAGAGGCACAGGGAGCGCACAGACACCGCACAAGTGAGCACAAAGACCTCACCTCCCGATGCGATAGCATCCGGCCCATATCTAGTCTAAGTAGAAGACCAAATTTATATAATTTTTACTCCAAACAAATTGGCAGTGTTAAAAAAAATATATTACAAAAGAGACAATTTATAAATATGCATAAACAGTTAAGAAAATAAACAAGATAACATTAAGATAGAACACTAAACCTGTGCCACGCGGTGACAATCGCAGATCTAGGGGGGGAAAAGGCACCCCAAAAATGGGTTATGATTCCGCCTCATAGCAATAGGTGATGCCATGTCCTTTGTCTGAGCTAGAATAATCTACCAAAGATGAACGCTCTTGTTTTATGGTTTGGCCATAAAGCTAAGAACTCCCACTTTGCTGACCTCACATATGGGCTGTTTTCCAAAAGTTACCAAAAACTCCTTTCTTAATATCTTTGACCTGGAAGCTCACAGGTCATGTTTTCCCTCATGATTTTACATGTTTTTTAATCCAAACTTGGGGTGTCTGTGATTTGTGGCTGGTCAGAAATTAATTTTTACAGGTTTCTGACCCTTTTCCAGAAATGTAAGAGGGGGTGGTGCGTTCCCAAAAATGTAAGTACCCCAAACATATGATTTATGTATTTGTGACGTTAACGTGCATTATTAAATTTGACGTAAAGTGTGTTTTCTTGAAGACAAAGATGCTCTTGGAGGGAAAATCACGGAGATATTCAGCTTAGATCAGTCTTTATGACTCTGCAATGTTGTAAATACCTAACTGGGGGGGGGGGGGAGGAGTGAGGGTAGAAGAGGTTCACAGAGAGTGAGGGTCTGCCTGTAGAAATTGGACTACACAAACCAGTGGTGGGAGGAGTCGTATGCCAAGTCTGGCTGTGTCTCTAAAACAATGGAAATAATTTATATTTCCCTGACACCCCCTTTCCCCACCCACTCTTAGGCACCTTTCACATCAGCGATTTGGCCTGTTCGCGGCAGATCTGGCAGGTGTGCTGCATCTGCTGTGTAATGGCTCACCTGCGGCAAGCCTGATTCGGCAAAACTGCTCTTGCCACTCCTGACCACAAGTCCTTTAGGGAATGAATGGGGCTTGCCGCAAGTGAGCTGTTACATGGCGGATCACTGTGGATGCGGCAAATCTGCCGCAAATTTCAAAAATCTCTGATGTGAAAGCAGCATTAGATAGAACCTGTAAAACAACTTCTTCCATGCACTAAAAAAGAATCCTATTCCAAGTCATAGAGAGTCTATGAGCACGGCATTCCCAGCCCACTTCTATTGAAAATATGGGGATCGATTTCCCCCTTCCCACTCATAGAGAAAGCAGGTAAGTCCTTCCCCATGCACACTCATACAAAACCTGAGAGTACTGCTTCCCCAACCCACTAGTAGAAGAAGTCTGTGAGTCCTTCTTACCCTGTCAACTCATAGACAAAGCTGTGAGTCCTTCCATCACAACACTCATAGAGGAAGCCTGTGAGTCCTGCTTCCTACAACCACTAATAGAGGAAGCCTGTGAGTCCTGCTTCCTACAACCACTCATAGAGGAAGCCTGTGAGTCCTGCTTTCTTCAACCACTCATAGAGGAAGCCTGTAGGTCCTGCTTCCCACGATCACTCCTAAAGGAAGTCTGTGAGTCCTGCTCCCCCATCCACTCATACAGGAAGCCTGTGAGTCCTGCTCCTCCCCCACTCATAGAGGAGGCCTGTAGGTCCTGCTTCCCATGGCCACTCATAGAGGAGGCCTGTAGGTCCTGCTTCCTACGGCCACTCATAGAGGAAGCCTGTAGGTCCTGCTTCCCATGGCCACTCATAGAGGAAGCCTGTAGGTCCTGCTTCCCATGGCCACTCATAGAGGAAGCCTGTAGGTCCTGCTTCCCATGGCCACTCATAGAGGAAGCCTGTAGGTCCTGCTTCCCATGGCCACTCATAGAGGAAGCCTGTAGGTCCTGCTTCCCATGGCCACTCATAGAGGAAGCCTGTAGGTCCTGCTTCCTATGGCCACTCATAGAGGAGGCCTGTAGGTCCTGCTTCCTACGGCCACTCATAGAGGAAGCCTGTGAGTCCTGCTCCCCCACCCACTCATAGAGGAAGCCTGTAGGTCCTGCTTCCCATGGCCACTCATCGAGGAAGCCTGTAGGTCCTGCTTCCTACGGCCACTCATAGAGGAGGTCTGTAGGTCCTGCTTCCCATGGCCACTCATAGAGGAAGCCTGTAGGTCCTGCTTCCCATGGCCACTCATAGAGGAAGCCTGTAGGTCCTGCTTCCCATGGCCACTCATAGAGGAAGCCTGTAGGTCCTGCTTCCCATGGCCACTCATAGAGGAAGCCTGTAGGTCCTGCTTCCCATGGCCACTCATAGAGGAAGCCTGTAGGTCCTGCTTCCTATGGCCACTCATAGAGGAGGCCTGTAGGTCCTGCTTCCTACGGCCACTCATAGAGGAAGCCTGTGAGTCCTGCTCCCCCACCCACTCATAGAGGAAGCCTGTAGGTCCTGCTTCCCATGGCCACTCATCGAGGAAGCCTGTAGGTCCTGCTTCCTACGGCCACTCATAGAGGAGGTCTGTAGGTCCTGCTTCCCATGGCCACTCATAGAGGAAGCCTGTAGGTCCTGCTTCCCATGGCCACTCATAGAGGAAGCCTGTAGGTCCTGCTTCCCATGGCCACTCATAGAGGAAGCCTGTAGGTCCTGCTTCCCATGGCCACTCATAGAGGAAGCCTGTAGGTCCTGCTTCCCATGGCCACTCATAGAGGAAGCCTGTAGGTCCTGCTTCCTATGGCCACTCATAGAGGAGGCCTGTAGGTCCTGCTTCCTACGGCCACTCATAGAGGAAGCCTGTGAGTCCTGCTCCCCCACCCACTCATAGAGGAAGCCTGTAGGTCCTGCTTCCCATGGCCACTCATCGAGGAAGCCTGTAGGTCCTGCTTCCTACGGCCACTCATAGAGGAGGTCTGTAGGTCCTGCTTCCCATGGCCACTCATAGAGGAAGCCTGTAGGTCCTGCTTCCCATGGCCACTCATAGAGGAGGCCTGTAGGTCCTGCTACCCATGGCCACTCATAGAGGAGGTCTGTAGGTCCTGCTTCCCATGGCCACTCATAGAGGAAGCCTGTAGGTCCTGCTTCCCATGGCCACTCATAGAGGAAGCCTGTAGGTCCTGCTTCCTACGGCCACTCATACAGGAAGTTCGTAAACTTTTTTCTAAGCCCTTTCTAAAAAATACCATTGAGTAAAAACTGTCTGACTATTTTTGCCTAATTTTCGTTTTAATTATTCGTTTGATTAATTAGAGGATTTGGGTTCTATTTTGGGTGTCCGTCTGCCTGAGAATGAAGTTGTCATGTAAATCAAAGAAAATCAGGACACACTTTGAACATTTTGCAGCCACACGAGGCGTCCAGATCAGCTGGAGATCATGAATAATTCACTCGTCTCTAGGTACGATGATCACTAATGGTAATCATCTGATTACAGCCTTAAGTGAACTTTGTTTTCCCTTCATCATTTTACTTTTGCTGGAATAAAAAATAAAAATAAGGAAAGAAAGTAAAAGAAGTTTTACAATATTTCTAGTAATAACAACAATAAAAAAAACCAAAATATGTGTTAAATAATAGTAATAGGAATCCCCAATAAAAGCATGTACGATACATTTATTTAAAGACTATATGGAGGCCTGATGCTATTGCATCGGGAAGATGGTGACGGCACAATGGACTACCCGTACTCTCTTCCCCCATGTGCTGTCACCATTGAGGTGTCTTCCTCCTGTGAAGTTTCCCCTCGTGTGCGCTCTCCCTTGAATTGTCTCCCTAGGTGTGCTCTCCCTCCTGTGCGCTGTCTCTCTCCCCCAGTGCTGTGTCTTCTCTCCTCATGTGCTCTCTCCATTGTGCTGTCTTTCTCCTGTGCAGTTTCCCCTCGTGTGCTCTCTCCCTTGAATTGTCTCCCTAGGTGTGCTCTCCCTCCTGTGTGCTGTCTTTCTCCCCCAGTGCTGTGTCTTTTCTCCTCATGTACTCTCCCTCCTGTGTGCTGTCTCTCTCCCCCCTGTCTTCTTTCCTTATGTGCTGTCTCCATTGAGCTGTCTTCCTCCTGTGCAGTTTCCCCTCGTGTGCTCTCTCCCTTGAATTGTCTCCCTAGGTGTGCTCTCCCTCCTGTGTGCTGTCGCTCTCCCCCAGTGCTGTGTCTTCTCTCCTCATGTGCTCTCCCTCCTGTGTGCTGTCTTTCTCCCGCCTGTCTTCTTTCTTTATGTGCTCTCTCCATTGAGGTGTCTTCCTCCTGTGAAGTTTCCCCTCGTGTGCGCTCTCCCTTGAATTGCCTCCATAGGTGTGCTCTCCCTCCTGTGTGCTGTCTCTTTCCCTCAGTGCTGTGTCTTCTCTCCTCATGTGCTCTCCCTCCTGTGCGCTGTCTCTCTCCCCCAGTGCTGTGTCTTCTCTCCTCATGTGCTCTCTCCATTGTTCTATCTCTCTTCCCCCTGTCTTCTTTCCTTATGTGCTCTCTCCATTGAGCTGTCTTCCACCTGCACGCTCTCCTCCCTGTGTGTAATGTATGTAAATGAATGTATTTTTAATTAAAAACCTTTGTCTGTGTTTATTTTTATTGACAAAGTGTTTCATTTCTCGGTAAAAAATGTGTAGGGCTTCGCTGCATTTTCTATTGCCAGTGCAGGTAAACAAAGCAGCTACTGGCCGATGACCCCTGCTGCTTGGTGTTACCTTTGCTGGCAATGAAAAATACAGCAAATACATATTTATTTTACTTATTTAAATAAATAATTAAAAAAAAAAAAAATTGGCGTGGACTTTGCTGTATTTTCTATTGCCAGTCAGGTAACCAAGGCAGCTGAGGGCTGGAATTCTCAGCGTGGTAAAGCCCAAGCGTTCTGGGCTTCCCATGCTGAAAATTGCAGCCAGCAGCCATCCCAGAATTAGCGCCTCCATGAGAGATGCCAAAACTGGCGGTTACCCTGCTCTTCCAGCTGCCGTGTAGCGGTGGCACACTGGGTAATAAAGGGGTTGATGTCATCTTTTTTGGCAGTTAACAGCAAGCCCTATTGCTAATGTCAGTCATCAGTATGACAGCCGGCCATTACAGCAACAACACACAGAGAGAAATCTTTTGTTACATACAGAGACACCTCACTATCCACTTTATTAGCTCCCACCAAGTTCCCCTCCGTCGTAATCCTGTAATCTTGCAGCAGGGCAGTGTGATGTGTCACGCCGCCACCATCTTTGTATACCTGAGTGTCCAAAGATGGCGGCCGCGTGAGTAAGTATGCATGTGTGTATATGTGTATGTGTGTGTCCCCACCAAGCAAATGACCTGGCATGTGTTTATCTGTGTGTGTATATATATGTGTGTCCCCACTGCGTCACATGACCCGCCGCCTGTGTATGTTTGTGTATATGTGGACCCGCTGCATCACATGACCCACCGTGTGTGTGTATATGTATATGCCCGTGCACACACCATGTGAGCCGACGTGTGTGTGTGTATATGTGTGTGTGTACCCGCCACGTGTGTATGTGTGTATATACATGTGTATATGTGTATGTAGTGCTTCACGTGACCGGCCGTGTGTGTATATGTGTGTGTGTCTGTATGTGTGTATTCTCTTAGACTGCGAGCCCCCGCGGACAGGGTCCTCTCCCCTCCTGTACCCGTATGACTTTATTGTACACAGACTTTGTACTTGTCCTTGTCTGCCCTTTCCATATGTAAAGCGCCATGGAATCTAATGGCGTTATATAAATAATAATAATAATAATATGTGTATATCCTCGGCGCGTCACATGACCTGTCGCGTGTGTATGCGTGTATATACAGTATGTGCTTTTGTGCGATGTGACCCGCAATGTGTGAGTATATGTGTGTATATATGTGTATGACGTGACCAGCATCAAATGTCTATATATCAGTGTATACATGTATAACATGACGCTCCACGTATGTTTATATGTTTGTGTGTATATAAGTGTGTATGTGCATGTGTGTATATATATGTGTATATGTGTATGACATGACATGGTGCGTCATGTCATAGACATATACACACACACACATATATATACACATGTATACACACATGTACACACAGGTATTTGCACACATGTATACACACACATGTACAGAGACACACACATGTACACACAGATATACACACACATGTATACAGATGCACACAATGTATACACACATGCATACGGACACACACACATGTATACAAACACATACATTGTATACAACACATGTATACAGATACACACATGTGCACACACATGTATACAAGCACACACACATGTATACTCACAGGTATACGCACACACATGTATACAGACACACACATATGCACACAGGTATACAGACACATACGTATACAGCATCATGTAACACCAGTGTAGGGTAGACGGCAGGAGGGGCAGACTGGGGTGGAAGGGGACACCGGCATGAGGGGGAGACTGGGTGGAGGGGGAGCCCGGCAGGAGGGGAAGATGATGTATAGGGGGAGGCTGGGTGCACTGCTAGGTGGTAGGAGGGGGGGAGCATACATCAGGCTACCGGCATGCCTGCGCCAAGTCAGGCCACCACCATCTTTGTGCATACAGATGCAAAGATGGCGGCCGTGTGAGTAAATGCGCATGCCAGGTCATGCCGCTGCCATTTTTGTGAATCCATAGGTGTCCATAGATGGTGGCTGCATGACTAAGTGAAAATGCACATGCTGGGTCATGCAGCCGCCATCTTTGTATACCCAGGTGTGTTTGCGTGCACTGGGTATATGCATGTGCACTCACTGAGGCGTGTCATAGAAGAGAACCTTACACCAGAATTGACAGATCCTAGATAGAGCAATTATGTAAGTAGATGATCACTGGGAACCCCTTGGATCCTTACAGTGGGGGTCCCAAAGTGACATGTGTAAAGGGAGTGGTGGTACGAATGCTCACTATAAAAATCACATAACGGCTCTCTGTAGCCACATAGACGTTAATGGACTGACTGTCGAGCATGCGTACCACCACTCATTCCTATAGTACTGACAGGATGGCTATCTTCATCAGTCCCATTGAGGTTAATGGAGCAGTGATTGAGCATGTGACCTGCCACTCCAGTCATACAGATCCCTATTCTCTAGATTTTATTGGGTGGTCGGGGAATGTCCCAATAGTCAGGCCACCTATCATGAATGTACTTAATGGGAAAACCTGTTTATGGGATTGTCCAGCTTACACTCCAAGTCTGCAGTCCCTCTATTTGACACTCTATGTGACTGCAGACTTGTGAATTCTCACAGCACGTGCCTTGTGCACTGTGAGGATTCTCTAGTGCCGACACTATACACTTACAAATCACACTTCTGCAGTCCCATGCCTACCGCTCCTGGCGCCAACACTGGAGAAGCTTCACAGCATGGAGTGTGCACGCTGTGAGAGGTCACAAGTCTGCAGCCTCTCTATGTGTCACTCTATGTGACTGCAGACTTGTGCATTCTCATAGTGGGTGCACTGTTCACTATGAGGATTCTCTGGTGTTGATGCTATACACTTGCAAATTGCACTTCTGCAGTCCCATGCCCACCGCTCCCAGTGCCCACACAGGAGAAGCCTCACAGTATGGCGTGTGCACACTGTGAGAAGTCACAAGTCTGCAGTCACAAGGAGTGACACATAGAGCGACTGCAGACTTATGAATCCTCACAGCATTTGCACTGTGCACTGTGAGGATTCTCCAGAGTTGGCACCATACACTTGCAGAACGCACACCTGCAGTCACGTGCCCACTGCTCCCGGTGCCAGCATCGTACAAACCTCACAGTATGGAGTATGTATGCTGTGAGAAGCCTGTACTCACAAGGAATGACACATAGAGTCACTGCAGACTTGTGACTTCTCACAGCATGCACACTCCATACTGTGAGGTTTCTAGATGCTTGCGCACACACACACACACACACACACTATTTCTGGCCATAGTACGACTTTTATCCTGTATTTTTGACCAGTGTTTCTCTCTGCAGGCTCCATGTACAGTTATTAGTTGTCTCTGAGCTGGTGGGTAGAGAGTATCTGCTATGATGCCTCCCATGCACAGCACACACAGTCATGAAGGATTACTTGCTCTCCTGGCTCAGTGGTTGGTCGCCCCGCACCCTGTACTTCAGCTCTATATCTAGTTGCTCTCCTGGCTCGGTAGTCGGTTCCCCTGCAACCTGTACTTCAGCTCTATATCTAGTTGCTCTCCTGGCTCGGAGTCGGTCCCTCCAAACCCTGTACTTCAGCTCTATATCTAGTTGCTTACCTAGCTCGGTGGTTGGTTCCCCTGCACCCTGTACTTCAGTTATATATCTAGTTGCTCTCCTGGCTCGGTGATTGGTCCCCCGGCACCCTGTACTACAGCTCTATATCTAGTTGCTCTCCTGGCTCAGTGGTTGGTCCCCCCCACATCCTGTACTACAGCTATATATCTAGTTGCTCTCCTGGCTCGATAGTCGGTTCCCCTGCACCCTGAACTTCAGCTCTATATCTAGTTGCTCTCCTGACTTGGAGGTCGGTCCCCCCAAACCCTGTACTACAGCTATATATCTAGTTGCTCTCCTGGCTCGATAGCTGGTTCCCCTGCACTCTGTACTTCAGCTCTATATCTAGTTGCTCTCCTGGCTTGGTCCCATCCCCCCACTTCCTGTACTTCAGCTCTATATCTAGTTGCTCTCCTGATTGGTGGTTGGTCCCCCGCACCCTGTACTTCAGCTCTATATCTAGTTGCTCTCTTGGCTTGGTCCCCCCCTGCACCCTGTGCTTCAGCTTTACATCTAGTTGCTGTCCTAGCTTCATGGTTGGTCCCCCTGCACCCTGTACTACAGCTCTATATCTAGTTGCTCTCCTGGCTCAGAGGTCGGTCCCCCTGCACCCTGTACTTCAGCTCTATATCTAGTTGCTCTCCTGGCTCGGAGGTCGGTCCCCCTGCACCCTGTACTTCAGCTCTATATCTAGTTGCTCTCCTGGCTCAGAGGTCGGTCCCCCTGCACCCTGTACTTCAGCTCTATATCTAGTTGCTCTCCTGGCTCGGAGGTCGGTCCCCCTGCACCCTGTACTTCAGCTCTATATCTAGTTGCTCTCCTGGTTCGGAGGTCGGACCCCCCGCACCCTGTAGTTCAGCTCTATATCTAGTTGCTCTCCTGGCTCAGTGGTCGGTTCCCCCACACCTTGTACTTCAGCTATATATCTAGTTGCTCTCCTAGCTTGGTGGTCAGTTCCCCCACACCTTGTACTTCATCTCTATATCTAGTTGCTCTCCTGGCTTGGTGGTTGATTCCCCCACACCTTGTACTTCAGCTCTATATCTAGTTGCTCTCCTGGCTTGGTCCCCCCACATCCTGTACTTCATCTCTATATCTAGTTGCTCTCCTGGCTTGGTGGTTGGTTCCCCCACACCCTGTACTTCAGCTCTATATGTAGTTGCTCTCGTGGCTCGGAGGTCGGTCCCCCTGCACCCTGTACTTCAGCTCTATATCTAATTGCTCTCTTGGCTTGGTCTCCCCCCCCACCCACATCCTGTACTTCAGCTCTATATCTAGTTACTTTACTGGCTCGGAGGTCGGTCCCCCTGCACCCTGTACTTCAGCTCTATGTCTAGTTGCTCTCCTGGCTCAGTGGTTGGTTCCCCCACACCTTGTACATCAGCTCTATATCTAGTTACTCTCCTGGCTTGGTATCCCCCACATCCTGTACTTCACCTCTATATCTAGTTGCTCTCCTGGCTCGGAGGTCGGTCCCCCCCGCACCCTATACTTCAGCTCTATATCTAGTTGCCCTCCTGGCTTGGCTCCCCCCACATCCGGTACTTCAGCTCTATATCTATTTGCTCTCCTGGCTTCGCTCCCCCCACATCCTGTACTTCAGCTCTATATCTAGTTGCTCTCCTTACTCGGTGGGCGGTTCCCCCACACCTTGTACTTCAGGTCTATATCTAGTTCCTCTCCTGGCTTGGTCTCCCCCACATCCTGTACTTCAGCTCTATATCTAGTTGCTCTCCTGGCTCGGAGGTCGGTCCCCCTGTACCCTGTACTTCAGCTCTATATCTAGTTGCTCTCCTGGCTCGGAGGTCGGTCCCCCTGCACCCTGTACTTCAGCTCTATATCTAGTTGCTCTCCTAGCTTGGTCCCCCCCACATCCTGTACTTCAGCTCTATATCTAGTTGCTCTCCTGGCTCGGAGGTCGGTCCCCCTGCACCCTGTACTTCAGCTCTATATCTAGTTGCTCTCCTGGCTCGGAGGTCGGTCCCCCTGCACCCTGTACTTCAGCTCTATATCTAGTTGCTCTCCTGGCTCAGAGGTCGGTCCCCCTGCACCCTGTACTTCAGCTCTATATCTAGTTGCTCCCCTGGCTCGGTGGTCGGTTCCCCCACACCCTATGCTTCAGCTCTATATCTAGTTGCTCTCCTGGCTCGGAGGTCGGTCCCCCTGCACCCTGTACTTCAGCTCTATATTTAGTTGCCTTTGATCAGACGGCGGCTCCCGGTGTGTAATGTTGTGCAAACAATGTCGTATTTTGCATAGTTAATAAAGCATGCTGATGTTAAGTGGAAAGAGAAGTTTTCATGGAATGCTACTCTTTTCATTACGGCATACATCTTCGATTTAATTTGGCAAGGGGAACATCAACCTTGGCTCTTGAAGACAAGGTTAGTTCCCGTGAAGCATGAAAATGAGTTCTTCCAAACACAGATCTTCTCCTTTGCTGCAGCATCGGCTCCACAAGAAAATACGCCAAAAAAATCCCGTTATCTCTTCCCATGCAATAATCCCCTCCACCCCAAATAATACAGGGCTCCGTGTTTTGTAGAGAATGCAGATAAGACGAGTTTTGCACCGTGAAGCCTTTCATTTGTGAATAGAACAATTCTTGTCTTGTTTCTTTTTTCATAGAACGAGCGAATTAAACGCTTCCCTAATTAGCGATGATTACAGTGTTGTGACTGCAGCATGAATCTGCTCCTCTGATTGGCTGAACGGCACAATTGGCAACTCCATGTATCCAAATCCTCCACAATATATCCTTTATGGCAGCTATAAATAGAGAAGATAGTTCATTCAATGTAGCTGCAAATGGGGGGAATGTGAAAGACTCTATAGGAGGTAGATAGAGAGAACGGGAGGGGCGCAAGCAAATTATTGGCAGGAGACAGTGCTGGATCCTCTGGCTTTGTCCTAAATAATAGCAGGCTGTAATATCAGATGTGATTTATGGATCAAGGGTCAGGCGTGTAACTACAATAGGTGCAGGGGTTGCAGTCGCCATGCACACTGACATCATGCTCACCAACCAAGCAGGGGTGCACCAAGCCCCTCTGCCGCCTGAGCCACAAGCTGAGGACCGGGGAGGGGGGGGGTGCTATCGGAGTCCAGCACCGCCACCCCTGTAGCCGCGGGTGAGGAGCGGGGGCGGCGAGGGATGCAGGCACACTGATACAGCGCCGCCCCAGTAGCCGCGGATGAGGACCGGGGGGTGGTGGGCGGGTTTAGGGGTGCTATCAGAGTCCAGCACCGCCGCCCCCGTAGCCGCGGGTGAGGTCCGGGAGGTGGGGGGGGTGGTTGCTGTCAGAGTCCAGCACCGCCACCCCTGTAGCCGCGGGTGAGGAGCGGGGGCGGCGAGGGATGCAGGCACACTGATACAGCGCCGCCTCCCTCTTACCGGGTGACACAGGAAGCCGGTCTCTGGTGCTGGCGTCGCCCCCATCTCCAATGCTGCTCCCCCTGGCTGCTGCCGCTTGGTACTCAGGGCTCACGCTGTCCAATGGACTGCAACCAAGCCAATCACGCCCAATAGCTTCCAGTCCCCAATACTGCACCTTTCGGGTTACTTTTTCTCAACCTGTGGTCTTGTTGGCACAGACTCATTATCATGATGTAAAAGTATGCAAAGATGACCCACCCAGGGCGTAACCACAACAGGTGCAGGGGTTGCAATCGCACCCGGGCCCTTGAGCCTAGGTGGCCCCAAAAGTTCCTTTGGCCTATAGAAAAAGACTAATGCTAATAAAGATTTGCAATAATTGGGGCCCCATTAGAGCTGTCGCATCGGGGCCCATGAGCTTGTTGTACCACTGCAATAATTGGGGGCCCCGTTGGAGCTTTTGCATATATTGGGAGCCAATGAGCTTCAAATTATGCCACGGTTAAGGGTCCAATATAACTTTTGGACATAAGTAGCGATGAGCGACCACTACCAGGCTCGGGTGCTCTGTACCTGAAATGAGGAGGTCAGACACTCGGACTGGTGCAACTCGAGTACTGAGTATCATGGAAGTCAATGGGAAACTCAAGCATTTTTTGGAAAATTTTCAAGCGTATTACCTGTTTTGAGTACTGAGCACCCGAGCATGGCAGTGCTCACTCATCACTAGACAACCTCAAATTTGGAGATGTGCCAGTTGACCGTCTTGCATTTTTTTGGGGCTTAATTTGCTTTTTCTGCATTCAGAAAGTTTTTTTGGAAAAGCCTTTCAAATAGCACTATCTAAGCTGAGTGATATGGCTTCCTACATTTCCACCTATGGTCTAATACTTCAAGTTAAGGAAGACAGACACATGAAACACCAACGCGATTTAACAGCTTTTGCCACTCTCCTCGGCAGCAGACAGATTGGCAATGGTCAGCTCTCCAGAATAGGTTCTTCCACCCAGGTAACTTATATGGAAACAAAGCTCAATCACCAGCAAGGAGTGCTGGATCATGTGACCATTTAAAGGAGATGGGAATGGTCATAAAGTAGCCACACCTGGGTAGAACACCTAGGAGCTTTGCTAGCAACTGAAACCGACATTAACTCCTGCACTGCCAAAGGAAAGAAACACATTTAATATAAAGTCTTGATAAAGGAATAAGACTCAGGTCCCAAATCTGTCACAAGTCTCCAAGGTAGGGGGACAAACGTGACAAGGAGTTACTGATCAGAACTGGGACCAAATAGAGCAGAGCTGCTCCATTTGTATTTGAAAGCCTTTCCCATCGATCTTATTGACTTTTTGTGCCATCATATGAATACCGTGCGTGGGGCATAGCAGAGTCAATGTCAGACTACAATCAATTCATAGTTTTACATTAGTGCAAGTAAAAGTCGAGAGGAAAATCCAATATCACAAACAATTTGAGACGCGGCATCTCCTTGTGTTTCTCTCTACGTGGGCAGGTAAAGATAATACAATGCAATTCCTAAGATGACATTTCCCTAAAGATATTCTCTCCTATTATGTGGGCTTCAACTGGATCCGTCTTCAGCATCAATGAGAAAATAATTGTGCATCTGGCAGGAGATCAGTGTGAACAACGTCTTAGGGAAGAGATCAGGCAAATGTTTCCATTTAGAAGAAAAATGTTACAATGTAAAAATATCAGATCTGAAGTTGATGGTAATTGATTTGTATTAGACAGTGAGTGACAGGTCAGCTGTCCAATGAGAGACAGGGTGTGCTTAGCTGTCAGTATGGTCATAGACAGGTCAGCCGTCCAATAGGAGGCAGGGGTGTTCCAAGCTGTCAGTATGGTGATGGACAGGTCAGCCGTACAATAGGAAGCAGAGGTGTGCTGAGCTGTCAGTATTGTGATGGACAGGTCAGCCGTCCAATAGGAGGCAGGGGTGTGCTGAGCTGTCAGTATGGTGATGGACAGGTCAGCCGTCCAATAGGAGGCAGGGGTGTTCCAAGTTGTCAGTATGGGGATGGACAGGTCAGCCGTCCAATACGAGGCAGGGGTGTGCTGAGCTGTCAGTATGGTGATGGCCAGATCAGTCGTCCAATAGGAGGCAGGGGTGTGCTTAGCTGTCAGTATGGTGATGGACAGGTCAGCTGTCCAATAGAGGCAGGGGTGTTCCAAGCTGTCAGTATGGTGATGGACAGGTCAGCCGTCCAATGAGAGACAGGGTGTGCTGAGCTGTCAGTATGGTGATGGACAGGTCAGCCATCCAATACGAGGCAGGGGTATGCCAAGCTGTCAGTATGGTGATGGATAGGCAGCCGTCCAATGAGAGACAGGGTGTGCTGAGCTGTCAGTATGGTGATGGACAGGTCAGCTGTCCAATGAGAGACAGGGTGTGCTGAGCTGTCAGTATGGTGATGAACAGGTCAGCTGTCCAATACGAGGCAGGGGTATGCTGAGCTGTCAGTATGGTGATGGACAGGTCAGTCGTCCAATACGAGGCAGGGGTGTGCCAAGCTGTAACTATGGTGATGGACAGGTCAGCCGTACAATAGGAAGCAGAGGTGTGCTGAGCTGTCAGTATGGTGATGGACAGGTCAGCCATACAATAGGAAGCAGAGGTGTGCTGAGCTGTCAGTATTGTGATGGACAATTCAGACATCCAATCAGAGGACGAAGCGTGCTGAGCTCTCAGTATGGTGATGGACAGGTCAGCCGTCCAATACGAGACAGGGTGTGCTGAGCTGTCAGTATGGTGATGGACAGGTCAGCCGTCCAATGAGAGACAGAGTGTGCTGAGCTGTCAGTATGGTGATGGACAGGTCAGCTGTCCAATGAGAGACAGGGTGTGCTGAGCTGTCAGTATGGTGATGGACAGGTCAGCTGTCCAATACGAGGCAGGGGTGTGCCAAGCTGTCAGTATGGTGATGGATAGGTCAGCCGTCCAATGAGAGACAGAGTGTGCTGAGCTGTCAGTATGGTGATGGACAGGTCAGTTGTCCAATAGAGGCAGGGGTGTGCTTAGCTGTCAGTATGATGATGGACAGGTCAGCCATCCAATAGGAGGCAGGGGTGTGCTGAGCTGTCAGTATGGTGATGGACAGGTCAGTCGTCCAATAGGAGGCAGGGGTGTGCTTAGCTGTCAGTATGGTGATGGACAGGTCAGCTGTTCAATAGGAGGCAGGGGTATGCTGAGCTGTCAGTATGGTGATGGACAGGTCAGCCGTCCAATAGGAGGCAGGGGTGTTCCAAGCTCTCAGTATGGTGATGGACAGGTCAGCCGTCCAATGAGAGACAGGGTGTGCTGAGCTGTCAGTATGGTGATGGATAGGGCAGCCGTCCAATGAGAGACAGGGTGTGCTGAGCTGTCAGTATGGTGATGGACAGGTCAGCTGTACAATAGGAGGCAGGGGTGTGCTTAGCTGTCAGTATGGTGATGGACAGGTCAGCTGTCCAATAGGAGGCAGGGTATGCTGAGCTGTCAGTATGGTGATGGACAGGTCAGTCGTCCAATACGAGGCAGGGGTGTGCCAAGCTGTAACTATGGTGATGGACAGGTCAGCCGTACAATAGGAAGCAGAGGTGTGCTGAGCTGTCAGTATTGTGATGGACAATTCAGACATCCAATCAGAGGACGAAGCGTGCTGAGCTCTCAGTATGGTGATGGACAGGTCAGCCGTCCAATACGAGGCAGGGTTGTGCTGAGCTGTCAGTATGGTGATGGACAGGTCAGCCGTCCAATGAGAGACAGAGTGTGCTGAGCTGTCAGTATGGTGATGGACAGGTCAGCTGTCCAATGAGAGACAGGGTGTGCTGAGCTGTCAGTATGGTGATGGACAGGTCAGCCGTCCAATGAGAGACAGAGTGTGCTGAGCTGTCAGTATGGTGATGGACAGGTCAGCCGTCCAATAGGAGGCAGGGGCATCCAAGGTTTCCTCCATGTGTCTCCTGTTTGGAGTGATTACTATTTAGCTGACTTTCTTCTTTCAGTTACTGCCAGTTGTAGCTTTTGCTCGGTGGTGTCTGTGGAAAGAAGAAAGTGAGGGAGGAAAAAGAAAGGATTGAACTAAGAAAAGAAGGAAGAAAGGAGGGAAGCGAGTGAGGAAAGACTGAAAGAAAGGAGAGAGAAAGAAGAGAAGGAAGAGAAGAAAAAAGAGAGCGAAGAAAGCAGGAAGGAAGGAAAGAAGCAAGGAAGGGAGGAAAAAAGGAAGGAAAGAAGAAAGGAAGGTAGAGAGGAAGGAAGGAAGGTTAGAAGGAGTTAAGAAGGAAGGAAAATAGGAAGGAAGGAGGTAAAAGGGAAGGAAGAAAGGGATAGGATAAGGAAGCGAGGAGAGAAGGAAAGGAAAGATAGAAGGAATGACAGAGGGAAGAAAAATGGAAGGTAGGAAATATAAGCAAGAAGAAAGAAAAAATAAAGGAAGTAGGAGAAAGGAAGGAAGATAGAAAGGAAGGAAGGAAAAAAAGGGAAGGGATCATGGACAAGTGAAGGAATGAGATGGGTGGGATCCCAGACTGAAGAAAAGAATGAAGGAAAATAAAGAAGAAAAACAAAGAAGAGAAAAGAAGTAAAGGAGGACATATGAAGGGAAGAAGTAATTATATCAATGGGAAGTTTACAGTACTAAAGAAAGGTGGGATGGAAGAAAGGAAGGAGGTGGGAATGTTAAATGCGGAAAATAATTACTGTATGTAACAGGGAAGGAAGGAACAGAATGTAGGAGGAAGAAAAGGGAGAAACAAAATGGAAGAAAAGGGAGAAGGAACATAGAAAAGAAAGGAAGAAATTAGGGACTGAAAAAAGAAGGAGGCTTCTAAAAAAGTCATGAAGTAATGAAAAAGTGGAGGAAAAGGAATGAAGGGTGTGTGTGTACGAGGCCGCTAGGTGCAACGATGGAAACTCCGTCTAGGAATCGGGTTTAATCCTTTATTCTTCTATGGCGGAGGGAAAAACAGACAGCCGAAAGGTCGGCCCCAAAACGAATCAGTTTGTTGCGTTTCCCTCCTTCAGCTTCATTCTCTTTCACTCCTTGGTAGAACTGAAGAGGAGATGCAGGTGCTGAGAGAATCATTCTGTAATACCATGGAAATCGCTGTCACACCTGGACTCCAAATAATAATGGAGGATGAGATTGTCACATTTCATTATCAGGAATTCATTGTTCTGCTCGGATCATTGACGCCGTCATTTCTGTTAGAATAAATCATTTATAAATATTATGTGTTCTGCCGTCTCCGAACGATCATATTTCAGGCTTATTGTTCACGTTTTACATTGTTGTAAATATCCATACAATACATGTAACAATTATCTCATAATCCTATTCTCCTCCCTGGTGGTGAAATGTAGTGATACTCTTCATGCACTGACTTCCACATGTTCCAATAAACATAAGCTGATGTGAATAAGAACAACTGCAGTGTAAAGCATGGAAGGTGAAAAAATAACACCCGCACTGCCCGGAGTCCCGCACATCGCAAACATCCCAGATTGAGTTGACCATTGGCCTTGACCCTTCTGCAAATAGATTTCCCTAGAATCTCTGAATCTCTTGATGATATTATAGACTATAGATGAAGGAATATTCAAAGTCTTTGCAATTTTATGTTCAGTAATATTAGTCTCTGATGTAAAATTACAGATATATTCAAACACTTATTGAGCAATTCAGGATGCAAATTGTCTTGCAAAAAGATTAACTAAGCTAACTGGATCTGGCTGTCACGAGGGTCCCCTCTGCTTGAGAGACTTGTGACAGGTCTGGATTTTAAATGTGAGAGTCCTTGCTGGAAGTTTCTGTGTCAGGTGATGCTGGTTTGTGACCACTCCCATCTCCTTTAAATACTCACATGGTCCATCACCTGATGCCAGTATTGGAATCTTTCTATGCTTTCAAGCTTCTGGAGTCCTGTTGTTTATAGTCCTGGTGTTGCTGAAACCTTGGAGTTGTATCCAATTTTGTCTACTTCCCCAAGCCTGTCTTCCTACCCGTGTTCTATTATTACAGTGGTGAAGACTGGTGCAGTCGCCAGCCTTGACATTATTCAGAGTCACAGTCTTTTCTTGTTTAGACACAGGTTAGTGTCAGGAGGTGACCCATCCCCTGCTCCCTATCATCATGGTCTTCCCATTTTAACCTTTATATTGTACCATGCACTAGACATCACCTAGTAAATGCGTAACAGTGGCACAGATGAGGGTCCCAATAAAGAAATCATTCTCCTACATGATAAAAGTGTCCTTTATGTTATGTGTTTATGCCTTGCCTCATTTTTACTATGTCCAGAAATCCTCGGGGGAGTGTCCTATAAAGGGAGGAGCTGCAATAAGAAACCTCCCCTGAATAAAAGCCAATTTGTTTTCTAACTAAAATCTGAAACACATTAGGTTTCCATATGAGGGGGTCCCTTTACTGCAATTAGGCCTCACCCCCTGCTCCTAGGGTGAGTAGCTCTGCGTGGGTGGTGTCTTCAAGCCCATGTCATGCTTGTATATTCTATATTGATATCTTCTATTATAGCCAGGTGTAGAACTGCAGAGTAAAGCATGGAGAGATGATAAATAACACTCTTAGGCTGTGGTCACACATAGAAATCCGTTTTTGGAAGTGATTTTCATCACCAATCCGTTTTTCTGGTGCTTTTTGAGCCTCCTGCACTCCTGAACGTTTTTGGAATTCATTAAAAAAACGCATGCGCGAACGCATGCGCAAACGCAAGTGCGCGTTTGCATGCGTTCGCGCATGCGTTTCCCATAGGGCCCCATGTTAAAAAACGCATGAAAACGCATGCGTTTTTAACTGATGCCAAAAACGTTGCATGCAAAAGTTTTTGACTCAAAAACGACAGGGCAATGTTTGGAGCTCCATAGAAAAACGGACAGGGTGTTTATTACACCAATCCGTTTTTCTGTCAGTTTTTGGACTTAGAAAAAAAAAATGAGAAAACTGAAGCCAAAAACGGACTGAGGGCTTATGTGGAACCCAGCCTTAGTCTTGATGTAAAAGTTGAGATGTATCAAAACAATTGACACCTGATTAGACATTCAGAATACAAATGGACTTTCTGTATCATCAATAAACAGACTTTTATCAGTATGTATCTGGCGAGATGAAGTCAGAAACCATTACAAATGATATAAAGTGTCCTTTATATTGCTTTATTGTTTTACATTCTATCACATAACATAATACTACATAACATAGGACACATCCTCTATATACTACACCACACATGACACATCCTCTATATACTACACCACACAGGACACATCCTCTATATACTACACCACACAGGACACATCCTTTATATACTACATCACACAGGACACATCCTCTATATACTACACTACACAGGACACATCCTCTATATACTACACCACACAGGACACATCCTCTATATACTACACCACACTGGACACATACGCTATATACTACACCCCACAGGACACATCCTCTATATACTACACTACACAGGACACATCCTCTATATACTACACCACACAGGACACATCCTCTATGTACTACACCCCACAGGACACATCCTCTATATACTATACCACACTGGACACATACGCTATATACTACACCACATGGGACACATCCTCTATATACTACACCACACAGGACACATCCTCTATATCAGTGGTTCTTAACCTTGTTTGAGGTACCAAACCCACCAGTTTCATATGCACATTCACTGAACCGTTCTTTAGTGATAAATCTACATGCAGCTGTCGTTGGCGGCCCTTGAGGCCTGGAGTTGGGACACCTGCTCTATATACTACATCACACAGGACACATCCTCTATATACTGCACCACACAGGACACATCCTCTATATACTACACCACACAGGACACATCCTTTATATACTACACCACACAGGACACATCCTCTATATACTACACCACACAGGACACATTCTCTATATACTAAACCACACAGGACACATCCTTTATATACTACACCACACAGGACACATCCTCTATATACTACACCACACAGGACACATCCGCTATATACTACACCACACAGGACACATCCTCTATATACTACACCACATAGGACACATCCTCTATATACTACACCACACAGGACACATCCTCTATATACTACACCACACAGGACACCTCCTCTATATACTACACCACACAGGACACATCCTCTAAATACTACACCACACAGGACACATCTTCTATATAATACACCACACAGGACACATCTTCTGTATAATACACCACACAGGAGTCATCCTCTATATACTACACCACACAGGACACATCCTCCATATACTACACCACACAGGACACATCCTCTATATACTACACCACACAGGACACATCCTCTATATACCACACCACATGGGACACATCCTCTATATACTACACCACACAGGACACATCCTCTATATACTACACCACACAGGACACATCCTCTATACGCTACATTGCACAGCACACATCCTCTATATACTACACCACACAGGACACATCCTCTATATACTACACCACACAGCACACATCCTCTATATACTACACCACACAGGACACATCCTCTATATACTACACCACACAGGACACATCCTCTATATACTACACCACACAGGAGACATCCTCTATATACTACACCACACACAACACATCCTCTATATACTACGCCACACAAGGAGACATCCTCTATATACTACACCACACAGGACACATCCTCTATATACTACACCACACAGGACACATCCTCTATATACTACACCACACAGGACACATCCTCTATATACTACACCACACAGGACACATCCTCTATATACTCCAGCACACGGTAAAGCTAAAAGATCCTCCAGGTCCTTGTCATTGCACTTTACAGAGCCTCTTTTTTTCATTTCTTTTATTCCAGATATGTTTTGATTCCGATGATCACAGCAAAGCTCACAAATTATAAGGTATGAATTGTATTTACTATATAAATTCCTTCATTCTATTTATGTGGTTACAGTTGGTGGTTGATGTTTTATTTCAAGTATTGAAGATTCTAACGGCAGAAACGCGGCTCGTTCCTATAGCAATGAATAGATGTCATTGAAATACCTGCGCTGAAAGAATCAGCAAGATCCAGATCAGCAGAGACCCGAGGTTCTGAAAGGAAACATTGGAAACATTGTGTCTATATGTAAATATATGAAGAGGAGCCCCACGTCCTGCCAACACATGGGGGGGGGACGACTCCTCGTGGGGCTCCGGGGGCTCCATTCAGAGGCTCGTTACACTAAAGGACACCGATCCGTGACTTTATAGTTAAGGGAACATTCAGTCACTTGTTCTTGGTGAATAGAATTCATAGAAATGTAGTTTGTAGAAAGGCGACGGCTCCTGGGCTGTTATTGCGCAGGTATAGTGGAGACCACCAGGAACCATAGCATCAATTGATTGCACGCTCCTGTGCCCGGCATTGCTCAGATGAAGCTCCCCGTGTATCCCTCTGGCCACATTAGTAAGTAACGACCTCTAACATGAAGTGGCGGCTGGACATGTCTACAACACAATTCTCTATATACTCTATATACCAATACATGCAGACAATGTCCTGCCCAGTCCGATCCTTGTAGATGAGGGTCACAGACACCCGTCAGCTGGGTAAACTGAAGAAATCTGCTGCACGTCTGATCACAGGAGAAATCATCACTTTCTGCCGTAGACGGAGTCCAGGGTTCGCCGAAAGGAAGTGATTACGGGCAGCTTCCGGGGTCATCACAGGACCCCGGGCTGTCAAGATAACAGCGGGGTTGCATCATGTGACCTCCTATAGCGGTGGGGAGTGGTATGAACCCTGCATCGGTGCTTTAGATCACTGACAGCGCGATCCAAAGGGTTAACAGCCCCGAGCGGATCCCTGATCACATTAGCTGAGAAGTGGAGGGAAGATGCGAGCTCAGCGTGTGGTAGAGATACGGCCAAGGGAGTATATATATAAAATACTATAGGGGTTTATGTTTTCCCAAATATTTTTCCTTTTTGAAACCTCAGAGATTTGTTCCATTTTTCGCCGAGTTTTGTATCATTTTCTTTACACCCTTTTCTCTTTATGTTTTATTTATAAATCTGCTTGAACCCTTCGGATTAACACCTTTTCTATAATTTGTGGCCCCTGTAAACACCTGGCTGTTCCTTGGCTATAACAACCTCGTTAATTACCTCCGCACATTTCCAAACCATAAATGTAATTATCACGTTTCTTGATGCTGATGTTCGATGCTCGCTGTTATCCACCTAAGCTGTAAAGAGTCTTCACAACGCTATCCACTGCATGTATATATATAGATGTAGCTGGAACAATATCAGAATCTGAGAGTCCTCAGTGGTTGATCCCGTTTAATGGCGAACTGAAAAGATGGTAAACATAGTAAGATTTCCAGACAAGTCAGGTCTTCATCAGGCATGGTAATAAATAGCAGCTTTCCAGACAAGTCAGGTCTTCATCAGGCATGGTAATAAATAGCAGCTTTCCAGACTACTCAGGTCTTCATCAGGCATGGTAATAAATAGCAGCTTTAGAGACTACTCAGGTCTCTTCATCAGGCATGGTAATAAATAGCAGCTTTACAGACTACTCAGGTCTCTTCATCAGGCATGGTAATAAATAGCAGCTTTCCAGACTACTCAGGTCTCTTCATCAGGCATGGTAATAAATAGCAGCTTTCCAGACAAGTCAGGTCTTCATCAGGCATGGTAATAAATAGCAGCTTTCCAGACAAGTCAGGTCTTCATCAGGCATGGTAATAAATAGCAGCTTTAGAGACTACTCAGGTCTCTTCATCAGGCATGGTAATAAATAGCAGCTTTACAGACTACTCAGGTCTCATCATCAGGCATGGTAATAAATAGCAGCTTTCCAGACTACTCAGGTCTCTTCATCAGGCATGGTAATAAATAGCAGCTTGACAGACTACTCAGGTCTCCTCATCAGGCATGGTAATAAATAGCAGCTTTCCAGACAAGTCAGGTCTTCATCAGGCATGGTAATAAATAACAGCTTTCCAGACAAGTCAGGTCTTCATTAGGCATGGTAATAAATAGCAGCTTTACACTCTACTCAGGCCTCTTCATCAGGCATGGTGATAAATAGCAGCTTTCCAGACTACTCAGGTCTCTTCATCAGGCATGGTAATAAATAGCAGCTTTCCAGACTACTCAGGGCTCTTCATCAGGCATGGTAATAAATAGCAGCTTTAGAGACTACTCAGGTCTCTCCATCAGGCATGGTAATAAATAGCAGCTTTCCAGACTACTCAGGTCTCTCCATCAGGCATGGTAATAAATAGCAGCTTTCCAGACTACTCAGGGCTCTTCATCAGGCATGGTAATAAATAGCAGCTTTAGAGACTACTCAGGTCTCTTCATCAGGCAGGTTAATAAATAGCAGCTTTCCAGACTACTCAGGTCTCTTCATCAGGCATGGTAATAAATAGCAGCTTTCCAGACAATTCAGGTCTTCATCAGGCATGGTAATAAATAGCAGCTTTCCAGACAAGTCAGGTCTTCATCAGACATGGTAATAAATAGCAGCTTTACACTCTACTCAGGCCTCTTCATCAGGCATGGTAATAAATAGCAGCTTTACACTCTACTCAGGTCTCTTCATCAGGCATGGTAATAAATAGCAGCTTTACACTCTACTCAGGCCTCTTCATCAGGCATGGTAATAAATAGCAGCTTTCCAGACTACTCAGGGCTATTCATCAGGCATGGTAATAAATAGCAGCTTTCCAGACTACTCAGGGCTCTTCATCAGGCATGGTAATAAATAGCAGCTTTAGAGACTACTCAGGTCTCTCCATCAGGCATGGTAATAAATAGCAGCTTTCCAGACTACTCAGGTCTCTCCATCAGGCATGGTAATAAATAGCAGCTTTAGAGACTACTCAGGTCTCTTCATCAGGCAGGGTAATAAATAGCAGCTTTCCAGACTACTCAGGTCTCTTCATCAGGCATGGTAATAAATAGCAGCTTTCCAGACTACTCAGGTCTCTTCATCAGGCATGGTAATAAATAGCAGCTTTACAGACTACTCAGATCTCTTCATCAGGGATGGTAATAAATAGCAGCTTTCCAGACTACTCAGGTCTCTTCATCCGGCATGGTAATAAATAGCAGCTTTAGAGACTACTCAGGTCTCTTCATCAGGCAGGGTAATAAATAGCAGCTTTCCAGACTACTCAGGTCTCTTCATCAGGCATGGTAATAAATAGCAGCTTTCCAGACTACTCAGGTCTCTTCATCAGGCATGGTGATAAATAGCAGCTTTAGAGACTACTCAGGTCTCTTCATCAGGCATGGTAATAAATAGCAGCTTTCCAGACTCCTCAGGTCTCTTCATCAGGCATGGTAATAAATAGCAGCTTTACAGACAATTCAGGTCTTCATCAGGCATGGTAATAAATAGCAGCTTTCTAGACTACTCAGGTCTCTTCATCAGGCTTAATAATGAACACACACAAGATGTCGGCCCGATGCATCGGAAGGGTGGTGCCATCACAAGGGGGTGGGTTCTGAGAAGATCTGAGTAGTCTCTAAAGCTGCTTTTGATTACCATGCCTGATGAAGAGACCTGAGTAGTCTTGAAAGCTGCTATTTATTACCATGTCTGATGAAGAGACCTGAGTAGTCTTGTAAGTTGCAATTTATTACCATGCCTGATGAAGAGACCTGAGTAGTCTCTAAAGCTGCTTTTGATTACCATGCCTGATGAAGAGACCTGAGTAGTCTTGAAAGATGCTATTTATTACCATGTCTGATGAAGAGACCTTAGTAGTCTTGTAAGTTGCTATTTATTACCATGCCTGATGAAGAGACCTGAGTAGTCTGGAAAGCTGCTATTTATTACCATGCCTGATGAAGAGACCTGAGTAGTCTTGTAAGTTGCTATTTATTACCATGCCTGATGAAGAGACCTGAGTAGTCTGGAGAGCTGCTATTTATTACCATGCCTGATGGAGAGACCTGAGTAGTCTGGAAAGCTGCTATTTATTACCATGCCTGATGAAGAGTCCTGAGTAGTCTGGAAAGCTGCTATTTATTACCATGCCTGATGAAGAGACCTGAGTAGTCTGGAAAGCTGCTATTTATCACCATGCCTGATGAAGAGAACCTGAGTAGTCTGGAAAGTTGCTATTTATTGCCATGCCTGATGAAGAGACCTGAGTAGTCTGGAAAGTGCTATTTATTACTATGCCTGATGAAGAGACCTGAGTAGTTCTAAGCTGCTATATATTTACCATGCCTGATGAAGAGACCTGAGTAGTCTAAAAAGCTGCTATTTATTTATAGCTGATGAAGAGACTGAGTTTCATAGCTGCTATTTATTTACCATGCACTGATGAAGAGACCTGAGTAGTCTGGAATAGCTGCTACTTATTACCATGCCTGATGAAGAGACCTGTAGTCTGGAAAGCTGCTATCTATTACCATGCCTGATGAAGAGACCTGAGTAGTCTCTAAAGCTGCTATTTATTACCATGCTGATGAAGAGACCTGAGTAGTCTGGAAAGCTGCTATTTATTACATGCCTGATGAAGAGACCTGAGTAGTCTGTAAAGCTGCTATTTATTACCATGCCTGATGAAGAGACCTGAGTAGTCTGGAAAGCTGCTATTTATTACCATGCTGATGAAAGACCTGAGTAGTCTAGAGGCTGCTATTTATTACCATGCCTGATGAAGAGACCTGAGTAGTCTGGAGAGCTGCTATTTATTACCATGCCTGATGAAGAGACCTGAGTAGTCTGGAAAGCTGCTATTTATTACCATGCCTGATGAAGAGACCTGAGCAGTCTGGAAAGCTGCTATTTATTACCATGCCTGATGAAGAGACCTGAGTAGTCTGGAGAGCTGCTATTTATCACCATGCCTGATGAAGAGACCTGAGTAGCTGGAAAGCTGCTATTTATTACCATGTCTGATGAGAGACCTGAGTAGTCTGGAAAGCTGCTATTTATTACCATGCCTGATGGAGAGACCTGAGTAGTCTGGAAAGCTGCTATTTATTACCATGCCTGATGGAGAGACCTGAGTAGTCTGGAAAGCTGCTATTTATTACCATGCCTGATGAAGAGACCTGAGTAGTCTGGAAAGCTGCTATTTATTACCATGCCTGATGAAGAGGACCTGAGTAGTCTGGAAGCTGCTATTTATCACCTTGCCTGATGAAGAGACCTGAGTAGTCTGGAAAGCTGCTATTTATTACCATGCCTGATGAAGAGACCTGAGTAGTCTGAAAGTGCTATTTATTACCATGCCTGATGAAGAGACTGAGTAGTCTAAAGCTGCTATTTATTACATGCCTGATGAAGAGACCTGAGTAGTTAAGCTGCTATTTATTACCATGCTGATGAAGAGACCTGAGTAGTCTGGAAAGCTGCTATTTATTACCATGCCTGATGAAGAGACCTGGGTCTGGAAAGCTGCTATTTATTACCATGCCTGATGAAGAGACCTGAGTGTCTAAAGCTGCTATTTATTACATGCTGATGAAGAGACTGAGTAGTCTGGAAAGCTGCTATTTATTACCATGCCTGATGAAGAGACCTGAGTAGTCTGAAAGCTGCTATTTATTACCATGCTGATGAAGAGACTGAGTGTCTGGAAAGCTGCTATTTATTACCATGCTGATGAAAGACCTGAGTAGTCTGAAAGCTGCTATTTATTACCATGCCTGATGAAGAGACTGGAGTCTGGAGAGCTGCTATTTATACCATGCCTGATGAAGAGACCTGAGTAGTGAAAGCTGCTATTTATTACATGCTGATGAAGAGACCTGAGAGTCTGGAAAGCTGCTATTTATACCATGCTGATGAGAGACCTGAGTAGTTGAAGTGCTATTTATACCATGCCTGATGAGAGACCTGATAGCTGAAAGCTGCTATTTATTACCATGCCTGATGAGAGACCTGAGTATTGGAAAGCTGCTATTTATTACCAGCTGATGAGAGACTGAGTATCTGAAAGCTGCTATTATACCATGCTGTGAGAGACCTGAGTAGTCTGGAAGCTGCTATTTATTACCATGCTGATGAAGCCTAGTAGTCTGGAAGCTGCTATTATACCATCCTGTGAAGAGCCTGAGTATCGGAAGCTGCTATTTTCATGCCTGATGAAGAGACCTGAGTAGTCGGAAGTGCTATTTATTCATCCTGATGAAGAGCCTGAGTAGTCTGAAGCTGCTATTTATACCATGCCTGATGAAGAGACCTGAGTAGTCTGAAAGCTGCTATTTATTACCATGCCTGATGAAGAGACCTGAGTAGTCTGGAAGTGCTATTTATTACCATGCTGATGAAGAGACCTGAGTAGTCTGAAGCTGCTTTTTACCATGCCTGATGAAGGACCTGAGAGTCTGAAAGTGCTATTTATTACCATGCTGATGAAGAGACCTGAGTAGTCTGGAAAGTGCTATTTATTACCATGCTGATGAGAGACTGAGTAGTCTGGAAAGCTGCTATTTATTACCATGCCTGATGAAGAGACCTGAGTAGTCTGGAAGTGCTATTTATTACCATGCTGATGAAGAGACCTGAGTAGTTGGAAGCTGCTTTTATTACCATGCCTGATGAAGAACTGAGTAGTCTGAAAGCTGCTATTATACCATGCCTGATGAAGAGACTGATAGTCTGGAAAGCTGCTATTTATACCATGCTGATGAAGAGACCTGAGTAGTTTGAAGCTGCTATTTATTACCATGCCTGATGAAGAGACCTGAGTAGTCTGGAAGTGCTATTTATACCATGCCTGATGAAGAGACTGAGTAGTCTGAAAGTGCTATTTATTACCATGCCTGATGAAGAGACCTGAGTAGTCTGAAAGCTGCTATTTATTACCATGCCTGATGAAGAGACCTGAGAGTCTGGAAAGCTGCTATTTATTACCATGCCTGATGAAGAGACTGAGTAGTCTGAAAGCTGCTATTTATTACCATGCCTGATGAAGAGACCTGAGTAGTCTGGAAAGCTGCTATTTATTACCATGCCTGATGAAGAGACCTGAGTAGTCTGGAAAGCTGCTATTTATTACCATGCTGATGAAGAGACCTGAGTAGTCTGAAGCTGCTATTATTACATGCTGATGAAGAGACCTGAGTAGTCTGGAAAGCTGCTATTTATACCATGCTGATGAAGAGACCTGAAGTCTGGAAAGCTGCTATTTATTACCATGCCTGATGAAGGACCTGAGTGTCTGGAAAGCTGCTATTTATTACCATGCCTGATGAAAGACCTGAGTAGTCTGAAGCTGCTATTTATTACCATGCCTGATGAAGAGACCTGAGTAGTCGGGAGCTGCTATTTATCACCATGCCTGATGAAGACCTGAGTATCTGAAAGCTGCTATTTATTACATGCCTGATGAAGAGACCTGAGCAGTCTGGAAAGCTGCTATTTATACCATGCTGATGAGAGACCTGAGTAGTCTGGAGAGCTGCTATTTATACCATGCCTGATGAAGAGACCTGAGTAGCTGGAAAGCTGCTATTATTACCATGCCTGATGGAGAGACCTGAGTAGTCTGGAAAGCTGCTATTTATTACCATGCCTGATGGAGAGACCTGAGTAGTCTGGAAAGCTGCTATTTATTACCATGCCTGATGAAGAGACCTGAGTAGTCTGGAAAGCTGCTATTTATTACCATGCCTGATGAAGAGGCCTGAGTAGTCTGGAAGCTGCTATTTATCACCTTGCCTGATGAAGAGACCTGAGTAGTCTGGAAAGCTGCTATTTATTACCATGCCTGATGAAGAGGCCTGAGTAGTCTGGAAGCTGCTATTTATTACCATGCCTGATGAAGAGACCTGAGTAGTCTGGAAAGCTGCTATTTATTACCATGCCTGATGAAGAGACCTGAGTAGTCTGGAAAGCTGCTATTTATTACCATGCCTGATGAAGAGACCTGAGTAGTCTGGAAAGCTGCTATTTATTACCATGTCTGATGAAGAGACCTGAGTAGTCTGGAAAGCTGCTGTTTATTACCATGCCTGATGAAGACACCTGAGTAGTCTGAAAGCTGCTATTTATTACCATGCCTGATGAAGAGACCTGAGCAGTCTGGAAAGCTGCTATTTATTACCATGCCTGATGAAGAGACCTGAGTAGTCTGAAAGCTGCTATTTATTACCATGCCTGATGAAGAGACCTGAGTAGTCTGGAAAGCTGCTATTTATTACCATGCCTGATGAAGAGACCTGAGTAGTCTAGAAAGGTGCTATTTATCACCATGCCTGATGAAGAGACCTGAGTAGTCTGGAAAGCTGCTATTTATTACCATGCCTGATGAAGAGACCTGAGCAGTCTGGAGAGCTGCTATTTATTACCATGCCTGATGAAGAGACCTGAGTAGTCTGGAAAGCTGCTATTTATTACCATGCCTGATGAAGAGACCTGAGTAGTCTGGAAAGCTGCTATTTATTACCATGCCTGATGAAGAGACCTGAGTAGTCTGGAAAGCTGCTATTTATTACCATGCCTGATGAAGACCTGAGTAGTCTGGAAAGCTGCTATTTGTTACCATGCCTGATGAAGAGACCTGAGTAGTCTGGAAAGCTGCTATTTATTACCATGCCTGATGAAGAGACCTGAGTAGTCTGGAAAGCTGCTATTTATTACCATGCCTGATGAAGAGACCTGAGTAGTCTGGAAAGCTGCTATTTATTACCATGCCTGATGAAGAGACCTGAGTAGTCTGGAAAGCTGCTATTTATTACCATGCCTGATGAAGAGACCTGAGTAGTCTGGAAAGCTGCTATTTATTACCATGTCTGATGAAGAGACCTGAGTAGTCTGGAAAGCTGCTGTTTATTACCATGCCTGATGAAGACACCTGAGTAGTCTGAAAGCTGCTATTTATTACCATGCCTGATGAAGAGACCTGAGCAGTCTGGAAAGCTGCTATTTATTACCATGCCTGATGAAGAGACCTGAGTAGTCTAGAAAGCTGCTATTTATTACCATGCCTGATGAAGAGGCCTGAGTAGTCTGGAAAGCTGCTATTTATCACCATGCCTGATGAAGAGACCTGAGTAGTCTGGAAAGCTGCTATTTATTACCATGCCTGATGAAGAGACCTGAGCAGTCTGGAGAGCTGCTATTTATTACCATGCCTGATGAAGAGACCTGAGTAGTCTGGAAAGCTGCTATTTATTACCATGCCTGATGAAGAGACCTGAGTAGTCTGTAAAGCTGCTATTTATTACCATGCCTGATGAAGAGACCTGAGTAGTCTGGAAAGCTGCTATTTATTACCATGCCTGATGAAGAGACCTGAGTAGTCTGGAAAGCTGCTATTTATTACCATGCCTGATGAAGAGACCTGAGTAGTCTGGAAAGCTGCTATTTATTACCATGCCTGATGAAGAGACCTGAGTAGTCTGTAAAGCTGCTATTTATTACCATGCCTGATGAAGAGACCTGAGTAGTCTGGAGAGCTGCTATTTATTACCATGCCTGATGAAGAGACCTGAGTAGTCTGTAAAGCTGCTATTTATTACCATGCCTGATGAAGAGACCTGAGTAGTCTGGAAAGCTGCTATTTATTACCATTTCTGATGAAGGGACCTGAGTAGTCTGGAAAGCTGCTATTTATTACCATGCCTGATGAAGAGACCTGCGTGGTCTGGAAAGCTGCTATTTATTACCATGCCTGATGGAGAGACCTGAGTAGTCTGGAAAGCTGCTATTTATTACCATGCCTGATGAAGAGGCCTGAGTAGTCTGGAGAGCTGCTATTTATTACCATGCCTGATGAAGAGACCTGAGTCGTCTGGAAAGCTGCTATTTATCACCATGCCTGATGGAAAGACCTGAGTAGTCTAGAGAGCTGCTTTTGATTATTATCTCTTCAATTCGACATTGTATCAATCACTGATGACTCTCGGATTCTCCTATTCTTCTATGTACTGAGCTCGATACATTCCTTCTATCTAGATGTTTCTTACGATTTCTGTAGACCCATCGGATCTTTCCTATTTTATTATAACTCGGATGCAGATGATAATTCCTCATTTCCTCTCTCCGGATAATTAGTGGCTGGGACGGAATCATTAATTATCAATGATGTAATGCCAGTCAATAATGAAATATTGGCAAATGATACCATAATCCAATATCGTGAGCGGATTCCAGGCCGCCCAGCTGCCGAGATAAGTGGAGCTGCCAGATCCGTAATTAAAATGATTTAAGTGATGTATACAGAGAATATCAAGTCCCATCCAAGTCCACACGAGTCGCTTCCATCCTCGCCTCATAATTAAAGGATTAATTGATCGTCTTTCTCTTGGCTTGTCGGGATCCGCTCGGTTTTGTAGTGGGAGGAGAAAGCTCATCTTACAGCCAAAAAATTACCGGAGAGAAGGAGGCAGCGACCTCCGAAATATGTTATTACCTATAGGGCGTCATGGGTGAGAGGTGATTTAATTATACGTGGAAGAGAATGGAACAAGCAATTCAAGATGTGGCGATAATTCACTGTTAATAGCTAATACCCACAGTGATGTCACAGCACAGGGATAATACACACAGTGATGTCACAGTGCAGGGATAATACACACAGTGATGTCACAGCACAGGGATAATACACACAGTGATGTCACAGTACAGGATAATACCCACAGTGATGTCACAGTACAGAGATAATACACACAGCGATGTCACAGTACAGGGATAATACACACAGTGATGTCACAGTACAGGGATAATACACACAGCGATGTCACAGTACAGAGATAACACACACAGCGATGTCACAGTACAGGGGATAATACACAGTGATGTCACAGTACAGAGATAATATACACAGTGATGTCACAGTACAGGGATAATACACACAGTGATGTCACAGTACAGAGATAATATACACAGTGATGTCACAGTACAGGATAATACACACAGTGATGTCACAGTACAGGGGATAATACACAGTGATGTCACAGTACAGAGATAATATACACAGTGATGTCACAGTACAGGGATAATACACACAGTGATGTCACAGTACAGAGATAATATACACAGTGATGTCACAGTACAGGATAATACACACAGTGATGTCACAGTACAGGGATAATACACACAGTGATGTCACAGTACAGGGATAATACACACAGTGATGTCACAGTACAGGGATAATACACACAGTGATGTCACAGTACAGGGATAATACACACAGTGATGTCACAGTACAGGGATAATACGCACAGTGATGTCACAGTACAGGGATAATGCACACAGTGATATCACAATACAGGGATAATACACACAGTGATGTCACAGTACGGAGATAATACACACAGTGATGTCACAGTACAGGGATAATACACACAGTGATGTCACAGTACAGGACAAAACACACAGTGATGTCACAGTACAGGTTAATACCCACAGTGATGTCACAGTACAGGGATAATACACACAGTGATGTCACAGTACAGGATAATACACACAGTGATGTCACAGTACAGGGATAATACACACAGCGATGTCACAGTACAGGGATAATACACACAGTGATGTCACAGTACAGGGATAATACACAGTGATGTCACAGTACAGGGATAATACACACAGTGATGTCACAGTACAGGATAATACACACAGTGATGTCACAGTACAGGGATAATACACAGTGATGTCACAGTACAGAGATAATATACACAGTGATGTCACAGTACAGGGATAATACACACAGTGATGTCACAGTACAGAGATAATATACACAGTGATGTCACAGTACAGGATAATACACACAGTGATGTCACAGTACAGGGATAATACACACAGTGATGTCACAGTACAGGGATAATACACACAGTGATGTCACAGTACAGGGATAATACACACAGTGATGTCACAGTACAGGGATAATACACACAGTGATAGTCACAGTACAGGGATAATACGCACAGTGATGTCACAGTACAGGGATAATGCACACAGTGATATCACAATACAGGGATAATACACACAGTGATGTCACAGTACAGGAGATAATACACACAGTGATGTCACAGTACAGGGATAATACACACAGTGATGTCACAGTACAGGTAATAACATTAAGTACAGTACACAGTGATGTCACAGTACAGGAAATACACACAGGATGTCACAGTACAGGGATAATACACACAGTGATGTCACAGTACAGGGATAATACACACAGTGATGTCACAGTACAGGGATAATACACACAGTGATGTCACAGTACAGGGATAATCACTATTCAAGTACGAACAAGTGATGTCACAGTACAGGATAATACACACAGTGATGTCACAGTACAGGGATAATAACACAGTGATGTCCAGTACAGGATAATACACACAGTGATGTCACAGTAAGGATAATACACACAGTGATGTCACAGTACAGGGATAATACACACAGTGATGTCACAGTACAGGATAATACACACAGTGATGTCACAGTACAGGATAATACACACAGTGATGTCACAGTACAGGGATAATACACACAGTGATGTCACAGTACAGGGATAATACACACAGTGATGTCACATACAGGGATAATACACACAGTGATGTCACAGTACAGGAGTAATACACACAGTGATGTCACAGTACAGGGATAATACACACAGTGATGTCACAGTACAGGGATAATACACACAGTGATGTCACAGTACAGGGATAATACACACAGTGATGTCACAGTACAGGAGATAATACACACAGTGATGTCACAGTACAGGATAATACACACAGTGATGTCACAGTACAGGGATAATACACACAGTGATGTCACAGTACAGGATAATACACACAGTGATGTCACAGTACAGGATAATACACACAGTGATGTCACAGTACAGGGATAATACACACAGTGATGTCACAGTACAGAGATAATACACACAGTGATGTCACAGTACAGGATAATACACACAGTGATGTCACAGTACAGGATAATACACACAGTGATGTCACAGTACAGGATAATACACACAGTGATGTCACAGTACAGGGATAATACACACAGTGATGTCACAGTACAGAGATAATACACACAGTGATGTCACAGTACAGAGATAATACACACAGTGATGTCACAGTACAGGATAATACACACAGTGATGTCACAGTGCAGAGATAATACACACAGTGATGTCACAGTACAGGATAATACACACAGTGATGTCACAGTACAGGGATAATACACACAGTGATGTCACAGTGCAGAGATAATACACACAGTGATGTCACAGTACAGGATAATACACAAGTGATGTCACAGTACAGGATAATACACACAGTGATGTCACTGTACAGATATAATACACAAAGTGATGTCACAGTACAGAGATAATACACACAGTGATGTCACAGTACAGGATAATACACACAGTGATGTCACAGTACAGAGATAATACACACAGTGATGTCACAGTGCAGAGTAATACACACAGCGATGTCACGTACAGAGATAATACACACAAGTGATGTCACAGTACAGAGATAATACACACAGTGATGTCCATCAGGATAATACACAGGTACATACAGGGATAATACACACAGTGATGTCACAGTACAGGGATAATACACACAATGACGTCACAGTACAGAGATAATACACACAGTGATGTCACAGTACATGGATAATACGCACAGTGATGTCACTGTACAGATATAATACACACAATGATGTCACAGTACAGAGATAATACACACAGTGATGTCACTGTACAGATATAATACACACAGTGATGTCACAGTACAGAATAATGCACACATGATGTCACAGTACAGAATAATACACACAGTGATGTCACAGTACAGGATAATACACACAGTGATGTCACAGTACAGAATAATACACACAGTGATGTCACAGTACAGGGATAATACACACAGTGATGTCACAGTACAGGGATAATACACACAGTGATGTCACAGTACAGGGATAATACCAACACAGTGATTTCACAGTACAGGGATAATACACACTGATCGCTGGTCTCTTGCTGTCACACGCAGCGATAGGTGCTGACCAGCAGGAGACCAACGACCAAAAAATGGTCCTGAGCCTTTGCAGTGATCAGCGACCTCACAGCAGGGGCCTGATCGCTGATAGATGTCACACATAGCGACATCGCTGGAGAGATCGTTGTAACGTCACAGTTACAATGATCTCGCTATTGATCTCGTTATGTGTGACAGGGGCTTTAGGAGTCTACCAGTGTCCAAACGTTTATGTAATTATCTCACCCCTTTGTCAGAGAAGGTCAGAGACTCAAAGACTATTAAGGATGTGAACCTTCTATTGTCCAAGAGTGTGTATTGCTGATTCTATGTAAATTACCTGTTCTTCATCCCCTTGGCCAGAGATGCATTACTCCTAGGGATATTATGTATGCTGCTTGAAATCTAGCCAATGAGAGCACAGTCTTATTCTAACAATAGTGAAGCCCCAATGGTCTGAATTGAGTGCTCAGGGGTATATAATGTGGCCTGTTCATTAACCAGGGGTGATATGATTTGTGGCCTTAGTCTAGGGATTTCGGTCCCGACAATAGGTGACAGCAGAAGTGTGAGAAACTGTTGCCTGTTACATTTTAGGTACCTTTACACGTCGCAACATTGCATGCAATTGCACTTGCAATTTGCTGATTGCAGTGAAATCATGGACACATTGTTCTATCTTGTTGCCGTGTACAAATGTAACAATGTGTCCATGATTTCACTGCAACCAGCAAATTGCAAGTGAAATTGCATACAATGTTGCGACGTGTAACGGGACCCTTTGTGTTTTGCTGGTTATGTGTTATATGCTGTTAATTGTTGGGGACCCAATAAAGTCTTACCATTGTGTGGTTCCCTCGCCCTGTGTTGTCTGAGTAGTGTTCTGCCCACAGGTTAAGGAGTTTGGGTGTTCAGTTGGGATGAGCCCTGGTCCATGCGGTCTTTCTAAAGGTGTTCGGATCATATTGCGCTCACTTGCTGCTGCTCTCTAGTGCATTAAGAATAAACAAGTATAATTGTAATTCATAAGCAGCAGGACAGATGACCACTCGCCATATTACTGATCATTGGGTATGGCTCTGCTGGTGGCTTCTTCTCTTCTTTCCTCTACCATTATTTATTCAATCTCTGTAAGGTTGCCTTCACACTGGCGTTTGTGTCTTCATGCGCAGGATGCAGACGCAAGCAGTGCACACAGCCCACACTGATGTGAACGCAGCGGAGAATCTCGCATGCGTTCACATTAGTATGCACCCGGCCAGCCAATCAGCTGTCTCGGCAGCGGCACGGAAGGAGGAGATCAGCGGCAGAGATCTCCTCCTCCCGGCCACAGCTGATCTCCTGCCGGTGTCAGCGCGGGAGATCTGAGGATACAGCTGATCTGACAGCTGTTTAAATCTCCCACGCCAACACCGAATAGGTGATAGCGGTGCATGAGATAAGAAACAGCTGTCAGATCAGCTGTATCCTCAAATCTCCCGCGCTGACACCGGCGGGAGAGCAGCGGCGGCTCTAGCTGATCTCTCGGTGGCCACCGGAGAGATTTCAATGAGATCCACAGCGTTCTCCTGCGCTGTCATGCAGGAAGGACACTGCGATCCATTGCCTTTAATGCATTGTTTGCGCGCTTGCGATGCTTGCAGATAAAACAAGTGCCCGCGACTGCACAAAAAATGCAACATGCTGCGCTTGGAGGGTGCAAAAATTTTGCTCATCCAAATGCAAACGTAACAGAATGCAGCCAAACGCAGGAACATGCTTTCCCATGTTAAACATAGGAACGCAGGCGCAAGCGTTTTGCGGCGTTCTGCGGGCTGCATTTGCATACGCCATGTGAAACCGCCCTGATTACACTTACCTTCAGAGCTGATGTTGTATGACACAACTATGTGGAGCATTTGTCTAATGTTTAGGACTTTTTCTTCTTATCTTTATTGCAGAGCTGTGAACTATTACTATTAATATCCAGATTCAGTCAGTAAGCCACACATCCAACTCTGACTCCTCGTTTCCCTGAATCTGACTCCAACTCCACCCAAAATGGACACCGACTCCGACTCCACCCGACTTCACAGCCCTACCTGGGTGTGGACACCAGAAGGCAAGAGATTTGTGGGACTGCAGTTGTGGTGCCCCGCATATGCAGGCGTCACAGAAGGGCACTACACCCGTAAAAGAATAGTGAGACCCTAGGATGGTGGGTGGGACCCATTCCCAGCACTCTCACATTAGATGAGCGGTGGGAGGTTACGGAGGGATATATTCTCTCTAAGGGGATAAAGGAGGTCTTTAGCCTTTGGCAGGAGGGCCAGTAGGTCTTCTGGCTTCGGTCAGTGGCCCCTGGTCTTCCGGCTAGATGGAGGAGGAGGAAAGGAGTTAGAAAGGCTCTGACTAATTGGAATGAGGCGGAAGGTCAAACCGGGTCGGTTTCAAGCCGAACCGGAGGGAAGAAGAAGGGAATCGAAAGAGAAGTCCGGGCCCTAGAGAGAAAGGAAGATCCTCAGATTGGAGCGTCCATACTCCAGGGGATTCTCCAGTCCACCACGGGAACGCCGGGCCCGAGGATCCGGCCAAAGTCCATCTTTGCAGTCGGCAACGTCTGCTGTGGTCCTGTATATCGCCACAGCACCCTGCCATCGGAGCGGTCTGCCTGCTTCCTCACAACGAGGGAGAGGACCCCCGATACTACCTACATGGAGCTACTGGGTATAGGCCCATCCTAGATGGGAAAGAATGGACATGGGTTGGTTATCGATGGTACACCAGGGATCCACCATACCACCTGGGATCCACTTGCAGCCACCCGTTAAGCTACCTGAAACTGTGAACTGTATCTGATGCTGCTACAGTTGACAGTAAAGTACCCGGGAGAAAGTGACTTTGCTTCTTGTGGATTTTTCTACCTCAACCTGTTCTCCTTCCAGGAACGCTGCCCCGGAGGAACAGCCCTGCCTGTAGGGGGCTTAGTCATCCTAGCCGCATTACCAGCTACCTCCGGCGGACTGTGGCGGGCTGGTGACCTATCACCAGAAACTACAGGTGGCGTCACGTACACTATATATAGAATCCCCTGTAAATACATCACCCAGGACACAGGATCAGGCGCGGCCACCACCCCCGTGACACAGCAACGCTACCTTTGGAGCCTGATACCCGAGCACCCCAAAGCCTGGGGCTCGACACGGTCCTGCCGCCGGGTGCCTTTGACCTGGACATTGCACCGGAGTTCCGAATCGATCACTCATCTCTACATGTCACACTTATAATACTTCAGTTATCTTGAGTGGGTTCTTGTGATACCATGGCCAAAAATCAATATTCCTTGAATTGTAAGAGAGCCGCCCCGGTGCCATCCAGTAAATCTGACTCGCTGACATTGGCAACGTCTTTGTTTTATTAATCGCATATTGCTCTGGCTCGGTTCTTGGAGGATCGCATCTTTCTTTATCAGCTTCTTATTTCATCTCGTATTCATCATGTTGTGTAATTTCCTCCCGGTACACAACCGATAATTGAACGCACAAATCCAAAGTCCGCCTGGAATAACTCACGCTTTGCCGGGAGGCTTCTAATATTCGCTAATGGCGATTTATCTCCGATGAGAAGGCTAGAATATTGTGCGTTTTCCAGACTTCATAGCACTTTAACGGTCAAAGTGATTATTTGGCTAAAAAGTGTTATATTTCTCAGCAGAAGATCCTATCAGCCACAATCGGAGACGGCAGGGTCTACAAAGTCTTCCCATTCATTGCTTTTATTGAAATATTCCCATAATCACTGCATCATTTGGGGTGCTCATTAGGGATGGGTGGGGTGAACCCAGTGGCGGACCGTTACCCCAAGGGGCCCTGGTGCAGCCACGCAGACCATTTTGAGGAGTCGGGGGGGGGGGGGGTGCGATGTGTGGTGCTGACGGCCGGCGGAGAGGAGTTTGCGGCCTACCTGGCCTGGTGAGCCACGCCGTGTGCTCTCCTGGGTGTCGAAGAGGCAGAGGAGAGGAGGGGCGGGATCAGGCAGGCTTCCTTGCCCGACCCTCCTCTCCTCTGACAACTGACAGCGGCTTACGGGGGTCGGCTGGGGGCCCCCCCGTAGACTTGAAGGGGCCCCCTAGCCGGTCGGGGCCCTGGTGCAGCTGCACCAGCTGCACCACGGTAGTTACGCCCCTGGGTGAACCGTTCAGATTTCACGGGTTCGTAACCGCGGTTGCTCTGTTAAAGTAAGGCAACTGATCTACTTACCGGGTCCACGTTATTCCTTCCAGCTGTGCCACGCCGCTGCGTCATTTCCAGGCCTCTCACCATCTTCTGGGAGTGATCACGTGACCGGCTGAAACAGCCAATCACATACGCTCAGAAGGTAAGGGGTGGCCCGGAAGTGACGCAGCGCCGTGGGACACCACATAGATAGAATGCCTACCCGGTAGGTGTATTAACTGTTGCCTTACTTTAACAGAGCAACCGCGGTCACAAACCCGGTGAAATCTGACGGTTCGTCCCTTCTCAAGTCATCAGCCATCAGCAAATGAGGCCAACGAAAATAGAAGCACTACGGCAATACCTACAGTCTAATGTAGAGAGATTCCTCAGATCCGTAGTGGAGTTTCCTAAATCACTTCCGGAACATCAGTTGCCCGATTGAGGAAAATATATGATGTCTACAATCCAGGAAAACTGGTATCAGCGTCACTCAGGTCCCATGTTAAAACGTCCAACTTTACATACAACAGGATTAAAACCGCATCAGGGAGAGGTGCGGGTTATGAGGGACGACAAGCTTGTTTCACACCACCGGCTGAAGCACCAGGTGGTGCGAAACAAGCTTGTAAGTAAAGTTGGACGTTTTAACATGGGACCTGAGTCACTGGCAGACACAGATAGAAAAGGGCCCCTGTGCAAGAACAATATATGGGCCCTTTACCTGCCCAACCAGCTCATCAAAATGCACAATTCCGCAATGTTTCGAGGTAGCAATGGGCCGCCTTACCTCTTGGGCCTCTGATACGTCCACCACTGACCTGAATGCTGCTGATACCTCATTCCTGGAGTACGTTAGGCCAAACCTATGGATAGAAAATAACCATGGAAGATGTGAATATCTCCTTGATGAGGTGCAGAGAGTGGGCCCCCTTTGTAGCCACCCATATCCAGCAGGTGCGCTATGGATTAGCTGATGCGTAGCCAGAAAGTGTTGTCACCAGAAGAACAATCAGAATGTGTCAGAGGATGAGATGCAATATAATCAAAAGAAGGACCTAAGGGTCAGATCCAATAGATTGAACAACGAAAACCGAGCAGCAAATCAAAAGATACAGGAGAAAAACAGATTCCAGTAATGAGGCTGAGGTCAACGTCAAGTCAAAGTCATAAACAGATGCAAATAGAAGAGCGGAGACAAATCGCATCTTAGAACGCTGTAGAAAATGTGCAATGTTTGGTACAAGCCTGGTTCTCTTTATGGATTGCTACCTTGTATTCTGGATTCTTGACCATTCGGTATTATGCAACTCACACATAAGTCAGAGAGAAATAAAGTCTAGACCCCTGCAGCTGCTCCCACACCCTTCTGGTTCCTGTACAGACTGGAACGTTTCCCTATCTGCACGAGTAAAAAACCCCCACAGCTCAGACCTGGCTCCCTGAAATGCCATCAAGCTATGTCTCGTTTCTCAGGAACCAGAGGGGAGGTCACTGAACGCATCTAACCACAATAAGGAATGTGTGCAAGGGTGGAAAGAAACCCAAGGTAAACAAATACAAACCAGTTGTGAGGCAGTGACCAGCCTTATTGTAAATGGTCAGTATGTATCGCACAGATGGAGGTCTGATGCAGGTTGTTTTGCTAGGACTTGTAGTTCTATGAATCTGACAGTGTATTAAAGGCTGGATTTATAGGTTATCTAGAAAGAGCTGAGCAGGTCTGGCTAACCACATACTTCCCATATGTGTGTCTCATGTGGTATAGTGAGACACTGTTGTATCACATGACAATGATGTCACAAAGGTCTTGGAAGCACAGACTCCCTGTTTGAGCGCATGGTATGGAGACCATGTGTCAGTGTGGAGACTGCTAGAGCTTCTGAGAGTCCAGGGAGTGACCGAGGCTACTGAGGATCTGGACTTACGACAGGTTCCAATACAGAGCAAATCCAAGTACCTGGTGGGTGACTTCTTGAATGGTGAGATTGGCTGGAGCTAGTCTGAAGCCTGCCAAGCTCAGGTAACCCCGAGTATGGGTATTATGTGTACTGATGGATGTTAGTGAGTGAAGGACTGCTAGATCCTCCCTGGAACAGACAGGCGGAGTATAGCCAGTATGTGCTGACGTATCCATGGTTGAATGGACTATGTATATAGAAACCATTGATGTGTGCCCTAATATTGCTACCAAGCAAGTGTTCCGACATGTTCAGTGAGTGCTGTCCCACAACGTGCACTAGGGGAAAAGTAGAAGTAATAAATGCAAGCGAGGGTAACTTATTACAAACCTAACGGAAACAAAAATCAGGTGAACAAAAGGCAAATGATAAATACACAGAGCAAGTACAACAATAGTATCTGCTTTACAAGCAAAATCCCTTAGTACCAGGGCTAGAACTCCTCTCACATAGAAATATAGCCAGCAAAGAAGGCTGGTAAAAGGAGAGTATCAATAGCCCCACCCAGGATGTGAAAGGACAGAGATAAACAAGTGAGGACACTGATAACCAAAGGAAGAAACAAAGGAAAAGAACATCGCATTTGGATAGAAACCGACTAAACTGAGGCTAGCAAGGAAGGAAACGAAGGAGAACTCGATGATAGAAACGCATAACTACAATTCTGATCTGGACTACAATTAGTTGATAGGGGACAACATATTCAATGATTTTAACTGAGTGCATTACATTGGTGTCACGTGTAGATTGCTTTGCAGTCTTCCTGCAGTGATTTAATATGGTTTAATTTCGTGTTTGGTAACTTCGGGATTTAATGTCAGAAGCTGCTGCTGTCTATGGTTTATTACGGCTCCTTAGGTTAGGGGTTGTGTCATGTTACTCAGCTGTCCATGCCTCTGGCCTTTAAATAGTTTCCTCTTCCACCAGTAGATGTTGCTAATAGAGTTTAGTCTCTGCAAAGACCTTGATCTGTGAAGACATTAGTGCAGCATTTGCTGAAGCATTCGTGCTGTTTTTTGCTTAGACTTTTCCTTCTTTTGTGTGAGTTGCTGTGCTTCCCGGACCGTGGGTGGAGGTGAGGGGGTATTAGCCTAGAAATAATCAGGAGCAAGGGCAAGGGTGGCATCATAGACATCCTCACCTTCTAGGTAATTCTGGGAACAGGGAGAGCCAGGCAACCCCTGACAATTTTTGCCTGTCATTACCATATTGCTACCTGACTCCCTTGAGCATTATACCACCCTCATGACAATTAGTCATCGTTACTCTGTAGATATATTTTAGGGGATCCGTCACTGAAATCTATATATTTGCATGGGAAGGAAGCCTTAAACCCTGCTACATGCTCAGACTAAAGCCAAAACAGACTAAGCTTTCTTTGAGAAGATATTCACCCTTATAACATCATAGAAACTCACACGCTCACTTTCTGAAGTAACTCATGGGAGGAGCCAATTATGCTCCAGCCCCTGCAGAGCACTTTGATGAATTCTTCAACAAATGCAATAGTCACAATATTGTAAAAATACTTTTAATGGAGCCTCAGAGATAGGAAGAGACAACAACTTAAGGAGGCAGGATGCAAGTGATACTTTGATACTGAAGTTTTGAAAAAGATACTTTCACAAGAATTTGCAACATTTAGAAGCTTTTTATCCAAGTTATACATTGAAATAATAAAGAAGCAAAGGGAGATGATTGCAAACATTTTGCAAATGCAAATTCTTCATGTTTAGTCCTGAATGTTTTTCTCATTAAGCTGTCAGCCCATCATAATCTGCTTTAAATTCAGGTAACGGGGCTGATTAATAAACGACTGCTACTTATTCATTCCGAGATATAGCAGTTCCACATTTCAGCTCCCTCAAGAATCCCAATGGGTGTGGGGGTGTATGCTACATCCAAATAGAAATATCAGACATGTTCAAGTAATATGAATCAGAAAAACAGAGGACGGGGGGGGGGGGGGGGAAGATACTCATACAAGCGGCTGCAAAAAAGCTTCTACTTAATGGGTTGTCCAGGAACAAAACAAGAGAAAAGGCTATTATTGTATCATGAAAAAAGTAACATCTTTCTATTATTCGTCGTGTTTTTATTTCTTATCATTTGCAATATCTCTGCATTGCTATTGTAATGCTCTTGCTCACAAAACACGTTGCCCTGATTATTTGCATACAGTCCTAAAAGGGTTCCTTACTATTAAAGGGACTATGCACTCCTCCCTATTAGCCTTAGTGTTACAGGGTGATAATAGAGCACGAGTGGAGTAGTAGCAGGAAGGCAGAGATGCTGAGGGAATCAGTGAACTTAGTCTGACTTGATCCCTGAGTTACCCCTAAAGGTGGAGATGTCTGGGCCGCCAACCTTGTCCTGGTCCTAGCCAGCCCTAGGCTAACACCCCCTCACCTCCACCCAGGGAAAGGAACAGCAACTCCCACAAGATGATTCTCCCAAAGACTTTAGCTTCAGGAAAGCGTCTGTAATACAGCACTATGTCCTCACAGCTCAAGGTCAGAGCAGAGACTTAACTCTATCAGCGACACCTGCTGATGGGAAAAGGAATTGTTTGAAGATTAGGGGCATGGAGGACTGCGTCACTGACACACCACACAACAGTTCACATGAGGACACAGCAGACCATAGACAGCATACTGCAACAGCTGCTGACATAACCTAAAGTACCAACAGAATTAAACACATTGAATACTGCAGAGCAGCTCAAGAGGACTGCAGTGCAGGCGACACTTAACACTTAGGTGATTTAGATCTTTGTTAGCAGATGTATTGCTCACACATTGAAATTTTATGCAGAGCATATCTTAGGTAGGGACCCAGTGAGAACACACCTTGACTGGCTACTGATTCACCTAAAAACTGCCTTTTATATGCTAAGTATCTCAATATTTTATATGTATTTCTTAGTAATACATATCCATACTCCTATATTCATTGTTTGCATGATTTAGCATTTCAGAGTGGAACTGTCTCTTTATTATACTATTAAAGGTCACCTGTCACCAGTTTTGGGGGTATCCCTGCCCACCACCTTTAACATGATGTAATTGGGGTTTCTGTAATCCCTTTATATCCCCAGACGTGCCCCTACATACCTCAGACATCAACTTTTAATGTGTCCCACGCTGCATGTAAATGAGTTGTTAATGGGCTGATGAGGTGCAACACACCTCAGTCAGAGTAGCCCCGCTGCCTGAAAATCCTGCCCCTCCGCATTGAAAATGCCAACCCTCCTGTGTATGAATGTGAATGACCTACAACGTCTTCACAATTCTCGCACCTGCGCAGTGGCGCGAGTCACAGTGCTCTATTGAAGCCATACAGTGTCGGAAGTCTCGCGCCTGCGCAGTGACATGGGTCACTGTGCTCTATTGAAGCCATACAGTGTCTGAAGTCTCGCGCCTGCGCAGTGGCATGGGTCACTGTGCTCTATTGAAGCCACACAGTGGTGTGGGTCATTGTGCTCTATTGAAGCCGCACAGTGTCTGAAGACTCGCGCCTGGGCAGTGGCGGCAGGTCATTGTGCTCTGTTGAAGCTGCACAGTGTCCGAATTACCGCGAGATTTTTGAAGTCTCACACCTGCGCAGTGGCACGGGTCACTGTGCTCTATTGATGCTGCACAGTGTCTGAAGTCTCGTGAGATTTGTGAAGTCTTGCACATGGACAGTGGCATGGGTCACTGGGCTCTATTGAAGCTGCAGTGCCTGAAGTCTTGCAAGATTTGTGAAGTTTCGCACCTGCGCAGTGGTGTAGGTCACTGGTGTCTATTGAAGCCGCACAGTGTCTGGAGTCTTGCAAGACTTGTGAAGTCTTGTGCCTGCGCAGTGGCATGGGTCACTGTGCTCTATTGAAGCCACACAGTGGTGTGGGTAATTGTGCTCTATTGAAGCCGCACAGTGTCTGAAGACTCGCACCTGGGCAGTGGCGGCAGGTCATTGTGCTCTGTTGAAGCTGCACAGTGTCCGAATTACCGCGAGATTTTTGAAGTCTCACACCTGCGCAGTGGCACGGGTCACTGTGCTCTATTGATGCTGCACAGTGTCTGAAGTCTCGTGAGATTTGTGAAGTCTTGCACATGGACAGTGGCATGGGTCACTGGGCTCTATTGAAGCTGCAGTGCCTGAAGTCTTGCAAGATTTGTGAAGTTTCGCACCTGCGCAGTGGTGTAGGTCACTGGTGTCTATTGAAGCCGCACAGTGTCTGGAGTCTTGCAAGACTTGTGAAGTCTTGTGCCTGCGCAGTGGCACGGGTCACTGTGTGCTATTGAAGCCACACAGTGTCTGAAGTCTTGAGAGATGTGTGAAGTCTCGCGCCTGCACAGTTGCACAGCTCACTGTGCTCTATTGATCTATTGAAGCCGCAGTGCCTGAAGTCTCGCAAGAATTGTGTGCAGCGGTGCTGGTCATTGTACTCTATTGAAACCGCGCAGTGTCAGACGTCTTGTGAGATTTGTGTAGCCTTGCGCCTGCGCAATAGCGTGGGCCACTTTGCTCTATTGAAGCCACTCAGTATCCAAAGTCTCGTGAGATTTATGAAGTCTCGCACCTGCTCAATGGTGTCGGTGACTGTGCCCCATTGAAGCCGCACAGTGTCCAATGTCTTGCAGCACTTGTGAAGTCTCATACCTGCGCAGTGGCACGGGTCACTGTGCCCTATTGAACCCTCACAGTGTCCGAAGTCTCATGAGCTTCCACTGCGCATGCGCGAGACTTCACAAATCTCGCGATACTTTGGACACTGGAGCACAGTCACAATTGGGGGATTCTAAGAAGAGTTACAACTTCCCAAACTAAAGAAGGAGTCTATTCTTGGGTGAAGGTCTGACCCCCCCAAAGCTTTAAATAAAATAAATAAGAGGAATTTGTTCCTAATTCTCCAAGTATCCAATTGTTCTTTGAGACAAAATGTGTTTCCTCTTATCATAGAAAAACCAGCAATAATCTAAATCTGAATTTTTTCCCTTAATGGGTCCAATAATTTTGGAAAGTGGCCATTAGCGCAGTAATGCCGCCGATCATCACCAAGTAGGTGAAGCAAACGACCCGTCAGAAAATACCGAGAATATGAGGACACAGATCTGTGCTCCTGACCAGCATTAAGCAATAATAAATAATTTAATGAATAGTTTAGACATAAAATAGTTCTGCCTCGATGACGACAGATCCATTTAAGACAACGAGAATAGAGAAGCTCAGTCAATGGAGCCTGGATAATTCTGCCGCAGAACTGCTGACTTCTACATGATCAAGGACACATTGTGCAGGAAACTCAATGAGAGAAAGTCAAGTCTGATGGAGAAAGAGAGGAAGAGGAAGAAAAGGGAGAGGAAGGGATGGAGGAGGAGGAAGGAGAAGAGGAGGGAGAAGCTGAGAAGGAAGATGAGGAAATGAAGTAGGATAAAGGGTAGGAAGAGGAAGGATGGTAGAAAAGGAAAGAGTGGTGGAAAGAAGGAAGGAAGGATAAGGAGGAGGAATAAGAGGACGAAAAGAAGGAGGACAAGGGGTAGGAAGAGTGGTGGAAAAGGAAAGAGTGGTGGAAAGGAGGAAGGAAGGATGAGGAGGAATAAGAGGAGGAAAAGAAGGAGGACAAGGGGTAGGAAGAGTGGTGGAAAAGGAAAGAGTGGTGGAAAGGAGGAAGGAAGGATGAGGAGGAATAAGAGGAGGAAAAGAAGGAGGACAAGGGGTAGGAAGAGTGGTGGAAAAGGAAAGAATGGTGGAAAGGGAGGAGGGAAGGATAAGGAGGAGGAATAAGAGGAGGAAAAGAAGAAAGACAAGGGGTAGGAAGAATGGTAGAAAAGGAAAGAGTGGTGGAAGGGAGGAGGGAAGGATAAGGAGGAGGAATAAGAGGAGGACAAGAAGGAGGACAAGGGGTAGGAAGAGTGGTAGAAAAGGAAAGAGTGGTGCAAAGAAGGAAGGAAGGATAAGGAGGAGGAATAAGAGGACGAAAAGAAGGAGGACAAGGGGTAGGAAGAGTGGTGGAAAGGAAAGAGTGGTGGAAAGAAGGAAGGAAGGATAAGGAGGAGGAATAAGAGGACGAAAAGAAGGAGGACAAGGGGTAGGAAGAGTGGTGGAAAAGGAAAGAGTGGTGGAAAGGAGGAAGGAAGGATAAGGAGGAGGAATAAGAGGAGGAAATGAAGGAGGACAAGGGGTAGAAAGAGTGGTAGAAAGGAAAGAGTGGTGGAAAGGAGGAAGGTAGGATAAGGAGGAGGAATAAGAGGAGGAGAAGAAGGAGGACAAGGGGTAGGAAGAGTGGTGGAAAAGGAAAGAGTGGTGGAAAGGGAGGAGGAAGAATGACGAGGAGAAAGAAGAGGAAGAGAAGGAGGAAAAGGGAAGGAGGAGGATGAAGGGGAAGAGGAGAAGGAGGGAGAAGATGAGAGGAAGAAGATGATGATGAGAGGAAGGAGGTAAAGGGGATAGAACAATTTGGAGAAAGAGTGGTAGAAAGGAAGAAGATGAGGAGAAGTAGGAATTGGGGTAGGATGATGAGGAGGAAGAGTGATAGAAAAGGAAAGAGTGGTGAAAAAGGAGGAGGGAAGGATAAGGTAGAGGAGGAAGAAGAGGGGGAAAATAAGGTAGGGATAGGGAAGCAGGAGGAGGAAGAAGAGGAGGAGGATGGAGAAGTTGAGAAGGAAGAAGATGAGGATGATGAAACCTCTTCCTTCAACAGACGCTTGGAAAGTTATGAGAAGCCCCTTTTAGAAAGAGTGTAACTACAATAGGTGCAGGGGATGCAACTGCACCCGGGCCCTGGAGCCTAGGGGGGCCCCAAAAGTCCCTTCGACCTATAGAAAAAGACTAATGCTATTAATGATTTGCAATATTTGGAGCCTTTGCATCGGGGCCCTGAGCTTCAAGTTACTCCACTGCCTTGCAAGTCCTTGAATCCCAGCAGATCTCCTGTCTTCGCGCACGCTCTGCCCTCTCTGTCTCCATTCACTGATGTGATCGTCTAATAAGTCCTGATTATTGCAGCCTGAATCCCCGTTTCCATATTTTTCTCCTGCATTTCCCAATCTATCTAGTTACGTTTAGAACAATTCTGATGCCGCGCTGCTTTTCTCATTTGGCAGCGCGCTTTAAGAGCCCATAAACAGATGTTCAGTTGCAAAACTAAATATGGGAGTAATAGCGCCTGGCGTCGCCATTTCGCCCTACTACAAATGCAAGGTCAACAAATTATTCCAGAAAAGAAATATTGTTGATAAAGAAGCTTATTCAGTAGAGCAGAAGTTCATAATGTCTGTTCTCCGAGGAACGCGGGGAATGTCATAGCCAAATTAAAGGTAGCTAACGACAGCCTCCAGCCCATCAGCGCGGTCTCCATCTGTCACCTCCACATATCAGGACTTTTTATCTCTCTGGCAGCCATTGTACCATGCTTAGCATTTCTAGAAGTGTCTGACACAGCTGTTCCCCGTTCATTTACTCACAAACATGCAAACATGAAAGCCTTCATTGCCCCTGACATATAAGAGATGAGCGCGCCTGATTGTCGAGAACGATGATGGAGCTGAAACTTTAGATTCTTCCCTGTTGGCAAAACTTTTACTGTCACTAAATGGGTGGTGATGATATAATAAAACTCCAGTGCCAAACCCGGATCACCCATCCTATCCCGTAGACGGCATCAATGCAAGGTAATGTTGGCAGCATTAAGCCCTTCCCGACCCACGACGCAGCATATGCGTCATGAAAACAAGTTGGTTCCCGACCTTGGACGCATATGCTGCGTCATCACAGGTTTCCCTTCCTGCGGCTCTATTAACCGCGGTCACTAAGGGTTAATATATATATATATTGCAAACATCTTTTGTAATGCATTGATGCCGGGCTATGGGATTATCTAATATTTAGAGCTGACGGTATGTATGTGTGTTTATGTGTAGCCACGCCCCTTCATAGCCACACCCTCCACATAGCCCCCTCCCACATGCTTATGCAGAGGGGCAGAGCTATGAGTAGTGGTAGAGCTATGAAGGGGTGGGGCTATTATACATACATACGCACACATACATAACCATATATGGGCGATATTACCATATATGGACATTATGACCATACAGTGGGGAAACAAAGTGTTTATTCAGCCCCCAATTGTGAATGTTCTCCCACTTATATAGATAAGGTCGGCCTGTAACTGACATCATAGGTGACCTCAACTAAGAGACAAAATGATAAAACTAATCCTGATAATCACATTGTCTGATGATAATTTGGAAAGAAATGTTTTTCAAATTTTGGTGTAAAATAAGTATTTGGTCAATAACAAAAGTTCATCTCAATCCTTTGTTCTATCTCCTATGTTGGCAATGACAAAGGTGAGACGATTTGTGTAAGTCTTCACATGGTTGGCACACACTGGTGCTGGTATGTTGGCACACACTGGTGCTGGTATGTTGGCACACACTGGTGCTGGTATGTCGGCACACACTGGTGCTGGTATGTCGGCACACACTGGTGCTGGTATGTTGGCACACGCTGGTGCTGGTATGTTGGCACACACTGGTGCTGGTGTGTTGGCACACACTGGTGCTGGTATGTTGGCACACACTGGTGCTGGTGTGTCGGCACACACTGGTGCTGGTATGTTGGCACACGCTGGTGCTGGTATGTTGGCACACACTGGTGCTGGTATGTCGGCACACAATGGTGCTGGTATGTTGGCACACACTGGTGCTGGTATGTCGGCACATACTGGTGCTGGTATGTCGGCACACACTGGTGCTGGTATGTTGGCACACACTGGTGCTGGTATGTTGGCACACACTGGTGCTGGTATGTTGGCACACACTGGTGCTGGTATGTTGGCACACACTGGTGCTGGTATGTTGGCACACACTGGTGCTGGTATGTTGGCACACACTGGTGCTGGTGTGTTGGCACACACTGGTGCTGGTGTGTTGGTACACACTGGTAATGGTATGTCGGCACACACTGGTGCTGGTATGTTGGCACACACTGTTTCTGGTGTGTCGGCCCATTCCTCCATGCAGATCTCCTCTAGAACAGTGATGTTTTGGGGCTTTCGCTGGACAACACGGACTTTCAACTCCCTCCAAAGGTTTTCTATAGGGATTAGATCTGGAGACCGGCTAGGCCACTCCAGGACCTTGAAATGCTTCTTATGAAGCCACTTCCTCATTGCCCTGGTGGTGTGCTTGGGATCATTATCATGCTGAAAGACTCAGCCACGTTTCATCTTCAATGCCCTTGCTGATGGAAGGAGCTTTGCACTCAAAATCTCACGATACATGGCCACATTCATTCTTCCATGTACACGGATCAGTCGTCCTGGTCCCTTGGCAGAAAATAAGCCCCAAAGCATGATGTTGCCACCCCCATGCTTCACAGTAGGTATGGTGTTCTTTGGATGCAATTCAGCATTGTTTCACCTCAAAACACGACGAGTTGTGTTTCTAACAAACACTTCTACTTTGGTTTCATCTGACCATATGACATGCTCACAATAATCTTCTGGATCATCCACATGCTGACTAGGAAACTTCAGACCGGCCCGGACATGTTATGGCTTAATCAGAGGGACATGTCTGGCACTGCAGGATCTGAGTCCCTGGCGGTATAGTGTTACTGATGGTAGCCTGTGTAATGTTGGTCCCAGCTCTCTGCAGGTCATTCACTAGGTCCACCATGTGGTTCTGGGATTTTTGTTCACCGTTCTTGAGATCATCTTGACCCCACGGGGTGAGATCTTGCTTGGAGCACTAGATGGAGGGAGATTATCAGTGGTCTTCTATGTCTTCCTTTTTCTAATTATTGTTCCCACAGTTGAGTTCCTCACACCAAGCTGCTGCCTATTGCAGATTCAGTCTTCCCAGCCTGGTGCAGGGATACAATGTTGTTTCTGGTGTCCTTCGCCAGCTCTTTGGTCTTCACCATAGTGGAGTTTGGAGTGTGACTGTTTGAGGTTGTGCAACTATATAATGAAGGACTGGCATCTCCTTATGTCTAGGTGCGAGCAAGAAAAAAAATGTTATTTAAAGTGAAAATCAGCTGCAACACTAGACAGTATATGTATAGGGCATAGCATAATGGCTGAATGTGAATAGCGGGGCTGTCTGCACAGCTAATAAAGACATAGGGAAAAAAGACATGGCAGAAACTGCCTGTGAATGTAAAGAAAATGGAGAAATCTTAGCTTAAAGCAATGACCACTGCGTCAAAAGCCACGCCCGGTAGCCATGATTGGTATCCATTTTGTTGTAGTCATGCCCATGATAACCCCAAACAACGGGTTTTAATTGTATATAGAGGCATGAAAACCCACACATACAGCATTACACCACAAGAGAGGCATACGGCTAGGACCCAATATAATGAGAAAGACCGTGACGCAGTGGTCATTGCTTTAAGTTAAGATTTATCCATTTTCTTTACATTCACAGGCAGTTTCTGCCATGTCTTTTTCCCTAGGTCTGTATTAGCTGTGCAGACAGCCCTGCTATTCACATTCAGCCATTATGCTATGCCCTATACATATATTGTTTGAGGTTGTGGACAGGTGTCTTTCATAGTGATAACAAGATCAAACAGGTGCCATTACTACAGGTAATGAGCGGAGGACAGAGGAGCCTCTTAAAAAAGAAGCTACAGGATATATACCGTATATACTCGTGTATAAGCCGACCCCCCTACTTTTGCCCCCAAAACCTGGGAAAACCTATTGACTCGTGTATAAGCCGAGGGTGGACCCCAGCACAGATGTACAGCCCCCAGCAGTGTGGTATACAGGCCCCCCAATGGTAGTATACAGCAGCCTCCCCAGTGGCATATACAGGCCCCAGTAGTATATACAGCAACCCCAGTGGTATACAGCAGCCTCCCCAGTGGTATATACAGACCCCAGCAGTATATACAGCAGCCCCAGTGGTATATATAGCAGCCCCAGTGGTATATACAGCAGCCCCAGTGGTATATACAGCAGCCCCAGTGGTATACAGGCCTCAGTAGTATATACAGCAGCCCCCAGGGGTTATACAGCAGCCCCCAGTGGTTATACAGCACCCCCCAGGGGTTATACAGCGGCCCCCAGGGGTTATACAGCGGCCCCCAGGGGGTACCCAGCGGCCCCCTGGGGGTACCCAGCAGCCCTCAGGGGGTACCCAGCAGCCCCCTGGGGGTACCAACAGCCCCCTTGGGGTACCAACAGCCCCCAGGGGGTACCCACAGCCCCCAGGGGGTACCCAGCAGCCCCCTGGGGGTACCAACAGCCCCCTGGGGGTACCAACAGCCCCCAGGGGGTACCCAGCAGCCCCCTGGGGGTACCAACAGCCCCCAAAAGCTGGCACTGTCCCCCCTTGTAAGGGCCCCCCCCCCCGCTGCTTATACATTACCATCCCGGTGTTCTGATCGGCGCCACTCCTCGGTGCTTCTTCTTCATCCTCCCGTCCTCGCTGGCTGCATCCTGGATCTCCGGCCGTCGCGCGATGACGTCATATCGCTGCGACGGCCGGAGATCCCGGATGCAGCCAGCGAGGACGGGAGGATGAAGACGCACCGAGGAGCGGCGCCGACCAGAACACCGGGATGGTAATGTATAAGCAGCGGGGGGGGGGCCCTTACAAGGGGGGACAGTGCCAGCTTTTGGGGGGCATATATGAACTGCTTCCCCCTGCCGCTGATTGACAGGGGGAAGCAGTGCATATATAATGAGCGGCCCCACGTGACGGGGCCGCTCATACAGCAGCCTCCCCCCGCCTCCTCCAGCCTCCACAGCCCAGAGGTACCGTATTGACCCGTGTATAAGCCGAGGGGGGGACTTTTCAGCCCAAATTTTGGGCTGAAAAACTTGGCTTATACACGAGTATATACGGTATATATATATATCTATATATATATATATATGACACGCCCCTCCAGGATCTTAGGATACTCGGAACCAGGCATCACAATTACTGTTCACCAACCCGTTGAACACTGGGTTCTTGGAGGCAGGGCTCCAGCTACTCCCAGCCAGTAGGATGGCGCGTAACCGATCTCCCCTTCTCAGTCCTTTCCTGGCCGTCTCACACAGCGTTTGCCTCCCCCTTCCTGCCTTGCGCCTCGCTACACAGAGCTCTGAGCCAGTGACTGTGTGTTAGGTCTCCTGGCACTGCTCCCAGCTCACCTCTCCTGAGTCTGCATCCTCTGCTCCTCTGCCGACCGGGCATCCAGCGTCCAGGCGTGCTGTGTCTCGGAGCCGTCGCCGGGTTCCCTTCCTGTCAGCTGTCACACATGAGCACATTACAATGGTCGTATTCTTTCTTTGAATTGTCTTTTTATTGAAGATGAGATAAACATACAATCCAAAACACTGGACTAACATGAAATCGAATCTGAATCAATAAGTACATGTATACAAAAGCACATTAATCCGGACATAACCTTGCGTAAGATCAGCATCGATAATTCAGCGTCCTGTCATTACCTCTTGCAAGGTGTCGCGGTAGCTGTCGTCTGAACATATTAGGCGGTCCATCCATCAGATTAATTTATAGCTCACAAAATAATTATTTATTGCAACAAACAAGTCAAAGTAAAAGAACATCAAAGTAACAAGTAAAAAAAGGAAAAGATAGAAAAAGAGGGGGCGAGAGAAGAGGAAAAGAAAGGGTGGTGTCATCGTGCCATGGAGGGACATTTAGCAATGCTATCCCTGGTGTCAGGTTGGGCACCTTATTCTTGAACGAATGTTTCCACCTTACTCCAAAGTTGGCGGATTTTTGGACATGTCCACCAAATATGTAAATAGTCACCATTGGGATCTTCACATCTCCAGCAACTAGAGGAAGTCCCAGTTCTCCAATGATAGGTCTGTTTTATAGTGATATACCATCGCGTTATAATCTTGAAAGAATTCTCCTGGGCCTTTACACATTGCGTTGGGCCATGAGATTTCTTATAAATATGTTGTAATTGGTCATGTGTGAACTTGTATCCCAGGTCGTATTCATGTGATCAATCAGCGGCGCACTAGGTGCACTCCACCCCTGTGACTCTAGGGGCCGCCACCGTCCAACCTGATACTTCCCTTGACCAATAGCTGCTCTTCCTCTGGTATATCAGGCCACGTCCACTGATGGGAGGTGCCTGATTATTGAGTTAGTTGAGCTTCTGCTTTGCTGGCTGTTGGTCAGGCCCTCTTTGTGCTCTGTCACCTGGAACCCTAGCTGTGCTCTTCCCCGATAGCACCATTCCTGCACTCCTAGCCTTGTACTCTGTTACCTGGAATCCTTAGCTGTGCCATAGTATAGGCTAACCTTATGAGCCACCCCCCTGGTACTAGCAGCTGTGGTATTTAGACCCCCTGGGCTTGCCCCTGACAATCCCTGTATATGGGTTGGGTAAACTAGGATCAGCTCACCCAGAGGAGTTTGGTACCCTGGCCCAGTGAGTCCACTCTAGGGCGCCTTCCCCCGGAAGTGTGACACAGTGGGCTTTTCCTAGGAGTTAACCTGCAGTGTCTCCCCTTAGCCCTATGGTTGCCACCTTTTCAGCAGATGTGCGCGGAAGTTGACTGTGTCACCATGGAAGTGCCACAGCCTCTGGGTTGCTGGTCTGTCTCTTCCACTAGTCTTGGGGTTCCTAGTGCTCCTTTCTTGCAGCCTGGTCCCTCCACTTGCCTGCACCTGACAATGGATACGAGACCCATGGGTGGATTGCTCACTTCCCGTTCCTCTGGGACCCTCTCTTTCTCTCGAAGCCACTTGGGTGATGTTCTGCTCTAGGGTTCGGCCTTAGGACGAGCTCCCACTTGCTCCGGTCCTCTGGACACTTCTCAGGCGTATTTGCTCTAGCTTCCCTCCAACTTGACTCTGGGGTTCAATGGTCTCTCCTCAGCTGTTCTACCGCCTCTCCTCAGCTGGTCAACTCTCTCCTCAACTGTTCAAGTGTCTTTCCTGCGTTCTAGATCTTTCCCTCTCTATTTATACCCTCTGCCACGTGTTGCACGTCATCTACATGTGTTCTCCCTGACCTCACTCCTTCCCAGGTGCTCCCTCTAACTCCTTCCTTCTCCACCCATCCCCAGTACAATGGTTCCTAGTGCGTGTTCTGGGTGTCCTGGCACCGGTCTGTGCCCCTCTTACCCGTGAGTGGGATACTATACCCTAACAGGGGTGCAGTGCTTCTGTGGCGACTGCATCCGTAGGGGCGCCATATATATATATACCTACTTAAAAGCAGCTGTATTTGTCTCTTCTTCCTTTTACAATGTTCGGAAAGGCGGTACCACCTGTGCCAATTTCATTGAAGAAGAAACAAGGAGGTAGCGCTATCTGTGCCTCTTACTCTTACAGGACAGACAGGAAAGCAGCTGCAAATAGCAACCATGGCATTTGAGGACCTAGATGGAGGAGGGACAGGTGCCAGTAGGTTGTTACTGTAGTCCTGGACCTAAGGAGGGCTCCCCAGGTTACGGTTGCAGTACCATGTCTGGCCATGTGGTGTGCTGTGTAATAATAGTACATTTTTATTGAAGATTATTTGTTACCTTTTATGAATTCTGCACTCGGCAAACTGCAAAAAAATAGTGCACCCCCCTCCATTATTAATGTAGTACAAGGTTGATTAGCTCCAGATTGATGAGAGATTTTGGGGGGATTTTGAGGGAGTCGCCTTTAAGAACAGTGATACATATTATGTGGCCACATTTGGATACAATGTATTCTCCCCAGTCACGGAGGATGAAGTTTTTCTCGTCTGTCACAATAGCTTATTATTACCACCGGCTTCCTGCTTCTTCTGTATTTTTAGAACTTTCCTTCCAGACAAGGATAAACCTTTAAGAAAAACACGAAAATGAACATCCTAATGTCTGAGTGTTCAGACGGGGTGTGACGCGTAATCTCCGCATTCCATGGGATGATACGTGACCCAATTCTACAAGGTTCCCTCAGTGTGTTTAATATGCCATTCCCTCGGAGAAACTTGTTTACCGCTGTTTTTGCATAAATCCCATTAAATTCAGAAAAATCTATGAAGACAAAATGTAAATCATCTGTTCAGATGTTATTGTGATAAGACGGATCCTGCACAATCGGCGCCGCTGCTCCCTTTGATCAGATCAAGATTTGGAAGAGCTAAAAAAAAGTATAGAAACCTGGAACCTACAAGAGTCACACCTGAGCTTGGGTTACCGAATGCCAACGGGTCCCCGGCCGGGGCCCACACCCGAAATCTTATCAGCCCACACCCGGACACTTATCAGCCCACACCCGGACTCTTATCAGCCCACACCCGGACTCTTATCAGCCCACCCGGACTCTTATCAGCCCACACCCGGACACTTATCAGCCCACACCCGGACTCTTATCAGCCCACACCCCGGACACTTATCAGCCCACACCCGGACACTTATCAGCCCACACCCGGACTCTTATCAGCCCACACCCGGACACTTATCAGCCCACACCCGGACTCTTATCAGCCCACACCCGGACTCTTATCAGCCCACACCCGGACTCTTATCAGCCCACACCCGGACTCTTATCAGCCCACACCCGGACACTTATCAGCCCACACCCGGACTCTTATCAGCCCACACCCGGACACTTATCAGCCCACACCCGGACTCTTATCAGCCCACACCCCAGACTCTTATCAGCCCACACCTCAGACTCTTATCAGCCCACACCCAGACTCTTATCAGCCCACATCCCGGACTCTTATCAGCCCACATCCCGGACTCTTATCCCACACCCTGGAGTCTTATCAGCCCACATCCCGGACTCTTATCATCCCTCACCCGGGACTCTTATCAGCCCACACCCCAGACTCTTATCAGCCCACACCCCGGACTCTTATCAGCCCACACCCCAGACTCTTATCAGCCCACACCCCGGACTCTTATCAGCCCACACCCTGGACTCTTATCAGCCCACACCCTGGACTCTTATCAGCTCACACCCCGGACTCTTATCAGCCCACACCCCAGACACTTATCATCCCACACCCTGGACTCTTATCAGCCCACACCCCAGACTCTTATCAGCCCACACCCCGGACTCTTATTGTCGAGCCCCAGACTCCGGGTACTCAGGTATCAGGCTTCAGGGGTAGCGTCTGCTGTGTCACGGGGAGTGGTGGCCGCGCCTGATCCCGTGTCCTGGGTGACACTTCAAAAAGGGGGGAATTATGTACAGGGGATTATATACAGTTTGTTGTCGTGACGCCACCTGTAGTTTCTGGTGATTTGCACCAGCGCCACCACAGTCCGCCGGAGGTAGATGGTATCGCGGCTAGGATGGTGAAGTCCTCCACAGTTAGGACTGAACCTCCGGGGCAGAGTTCATGTAAGGAAACAAGTTCATGCAAAGAAAGCAGGCTGAGTCCACAGTCTCTGTTCCTCCCGGTACTTTACTGGCAATTGTATTAGTTGCATACAAAAGTTACAGTGCAGTATTCCAGATGGTGTCAGGACAGGTAGCTGAACGGGTGGCTGCAGGCAGAACTTAGGTATGGTGGACCCTTAGTGTGTGCCGTCGTGCTCTACCATCGTCTGTTTCTTTCCTGCTTCCCAGTGGTGGTGAATTCTGGTTCCTTAAAGCCAACCTGACCTCCTTCTGTCTCTCTCCTTTGCTCCTGTCGGATAACCTTCTGCTGGCTGACCGCTGAACCATCAAGCGGTGCCTGGTGTCCTCTCTTGGTTGCTCAGGTGCCCGGGAGAAGTATAGACTCCACGGGTCTCCAGATTTCTTGCGGTCCTCAAGTATCCCACAGATGCGGGCTCCGATGCCCGGTAAGCTTTCAGGGTTGAACTTCCTCAAGTTCTTCCTAACTCCCTTCTGGCTGTCTGCTCCTGGGATCTTTCCTTAACTTCTGGTCCCTCTCTTTGGTCCCTCAGCCGAGGGACCCTAGCTCCACTCACTTGGAGGCAAAGACCAAAGGCCTCCTGCCAAAGACCTTCCTTGTTCCCCCTGGAAGTGGTTTTATTCCCTCCCGAGTAACCTCCCACCGTGTGATCTAGTGTGGGAGTGCTGGTCAATGGGTAACACCCACCATCCTATGATCCACTTGCAGCTGGAGTATCTGCACCTCTTTTACGGGTACAGAACCCCTCTGTGACGCTTGCTTGGTGGGGTGTCACATTATCAGTTCACACACCGGATTCTTATCAGCTCACACCCTGAACTCTTATCAGCTCACACCCTGGACTCTTATCAGCTCACACCCCGGACTCTTATCAGCCCACACCCCGGACTCTTATCAGCTCACACCCTGAACTCTTATCAGCTCACACCCCGGACTCTTATCAGCTCACACCCCGGACTCTTATCAGCTCACACCCCGGACTCTTATCAGCCCACACCCCGGACTCTTATCAGCTCACACCTCGGACTCTTATCAGCCCACACTCCGGACTCTTATCATCCCACACTCCGGACTCTTATCAGCCCACACCCCGGACTCTTATCAGCTCACATCCCGGACTCTTATCAGCTCACACCCCGGCCTCTTATCAGCCCACACCCCGGACTCTTATCATCCCACACCCTGGACTCTTATCAGCTCACACCCCGGACTCTTATCATCCCACACCCCAGACTCTTATCATCCCACACCCTGGACTCTTATCAGCTCACACTCCGGACTCTTATCAGCCCACACCCCGGACTCTTATCAGCTCACATACCGGACTCTTATCAGCTCACACCCCGGACTCTTATCAGCCCACACCCCGGACTCTTATCATCCCACACCCTGGACTCTTATCAGCTCACACCCCGGACACTTATCAGCCCACACCCCGGACTCTTATCAGCCCACACCCCGGACTCTTATCAGCCCACACCCTGGAGTCTTATCAGCTCACACCCCGGACTCTTATCAGCCCACACCCAGGACACTTATCAGCTCACACCCCGGACTCTTATCAGCTCACACCCCGGACTCTTATCAGCTCACACCCCGGACTCTTATCAGCTCACACTCTGGACTCTTATCAGCTCACACTCCGGACTCTTATCAGCTCACACCCCGGACTCTTATCAGCCCACACCCTGGACTCTTATCAGCTCACACCCCGGACTTTTATCAGCATACACTCCGGACTCTTATCAGCTCACACCCCGGACTCTTATCAGCTCACACTCCGGACTCTTATCAGCCCACACCCCGGACTCTTATCAGCCCACACCCCGGACTCTTATCATCTCACACACCAGACTCTTATCAGCCCACACCCAGAACACTTATCAGCTCACACCCCGGACTCTTATCAGCCCACACCTCGGACACTTATCAGCTCACACCCCGGACTCTTATCAGCCCACACCCCGGACTCTTATCATCCCACACCCAGGACTCTTATCAGCCAACACCCCAGACTCTTATCAGCTCACACCCCGGACTCTTATCAGCCCACACCCTGGACTCTTATCAGCTCACACTCCGGACTCTTATCAGCCCACTCTCCGGACTCTTATCAGCTCACACCCCGGACTCTTATCAGCCCACACCCTGGAGTCTTATCAGATTACACACCGGACTCTTATCATCCACTCTCCGGACTCTTATCAGCTCACACCCCGGACTCTTATCAGCCCACTCTCCGAACTCTTATCAGCTCTCACCCCGGACTCTTATCAGCCCACTCTCCGGACTCTTATCAGCTCACACTCCGGACTCTTATCAGCTCACACTCCGGACTCTTATCATCCCACTCTCCGGACTCTTATCATCCCACACTCCGGACTCTTATCAGCTCTCACCCCGGACTCTTATCAGCCCACTCTCCGGACTCTTATCAGCTCTCACCCAGGACTCTTATCATCTCACACCCAGGACTCTTATCAGCTCACACCCTGGACTCTTATCAGCCCACACTCCGGACTCTTATCATCTCACACCCCGGACTCTTATCAGCTCACACTCCGGACTCTTATCATCCCACTCTCCGGACTCTTATCAGCTCACACCCTGGACTCTTATCAGCTCACACCCCGGACTCTTATCAGCTCTCACACTGGACTCTTATCAGCTCACACCCCGGACTCTTATCAGCTCACACCTCGGACTCTTATCAGCCCACAACCCGGACTCTTATCATCTCACACACCGGACTCTTATCAGCTCACACCCCAGAGTCTTATCAGCTCACACTCCGGACTCTTATCATCTCACACCCCAGACTCTTATCAGCTCACACCCCGGACTCTTATCAGCCCACACCCTGGACTCTTATCAGCTCACACTCCGGACTCTTATCAGCCCACTCTCCGGACTCTTATCAGCTCACACCCCGGACTCTTATCAGCCCACACCCTGGAGTCTTATCAGATTACACACCGGACTCTTATCATCCACTCTCCGGACTCTTATCAGCTCACACCCCGGACTCTTATCAGCCCACTCTCCGGACTCTTATCAGCTCTCACCCCGGACTTATCAGCCCACTCTCCGGACTCTTATCAGCTCACACTCCGGACTCTTATCATCCCACTCTCCGGACTCTTATCATCCCACACTCCGGACTCTTATCAGCTCTCACCCCGGACTCTTATCAGCCCACTCTCCGGACTCTTATCAGCTCTCACCCAGGACTCTTATCATCTCACACCCCGGACTCTTATCAGCTCACACTCCGGACTCTTATCATCCCACTCTCCGGACTCTTATCAGCTCACACCCTGGACTCTTATCAGCCCACACTCCGGACTCTTATCATCTCACACCCTGGACTCTTATCAGCTCACACCCCGGACTCTTATCAGCTCTCACACTGGACTCTTATCAGCTCACACCCCGGACTCTTATCAGCTCACACACCTCGGACTCTTATCAGCCCACACCCCGGACTCTTATCATCTCACACTCTGGACTCTTATCATCTCACACCCTGGACTCTTATCATCTCACACCCCGGACTCTTATCAGCCCACACTCCGGACTCTTATCAGGTCACACTCCGGACTCTTATCATCCCACTCTCGGACTCTTATCATCTCACACCCCGGACTCTTATCAGCTCACACTCCGGACTCTTATCATCTCACACACCGGACTCTTATCAGCTCACACCCCGGACTCTTATCAGCCCACACTCCGGACTCTTATCAGCCCACACCCCGGACTCTTATCATCTCACACACCGGACTCTTATCAGCTCACACCCCAGAGTCTTATCAGCCCACACTCTGGACTCTTATCATCTCACACACCGGACTCTTATCAGCTCACACCCCAGAGTCTTATCATCTCACTCCCTGGACTCTTATCATCTCACACCCGGACTGTTATCAGCCCACACCCGGACTCTTATCAGCCCACATACGGGACTCTTATCAGCTCACACCCCGGACTCTTATCAGCCCACATACCGGACTCTTATCAGCCCACACCCTGGACTCTTATCAGCCCACACCCCAGAATCTTATCAGCCCACATACCGGACTCTTATCAGCCCACTCTCCGGCAGCAAGGATGAGCAAACTGTACGGTAACCGGATTGCTCAGGATTACACATTCTGAGCAATCCGGTTACCGGATTGCGGTTCCCTCCACACATTTTTGATGAAAAATGTGTGTGACCGCAATTGCGTTCACCGTATCCGGATCTGGATGCGGTGAACGCAATTCTATTTTAATGTGTGACCCTAGCCTAACACAAAGTAGAAGATGGAGTCAGCAGAGAAGACTCATACGAGCTCAGTTACGACCACTGGGGCTTCTCCATAATGCCTTACAGCTATCATATCACATGGTATAAAACAGCCAATTAGGAGGAATTTTCATAGCCGGTATAAAAGCCGAGGCAGGGAATGCTGCAGTCATTTTTTGATAAGTCTGGACAGTGAGAAGACGTCACAGCTCAGCAATAGAGATAGTAAGAGGAAATCATAAACTACAGAATTAACCTTACAGACTGTGTGTGACAGCTCAGCAGTGAAGAACTTCAACCGTGTGTTTACTCATAGCCGTATCGGACATTACTCAGACTGTTTGTACTACAGAGCTTGACAGGGTGGGATACAGTCCTAGGGGACCTCAGAGTGAGGGGACCTCATCATTTTAGGGCATTTACAGTATTACAATTTACATATCAATTTGCTGAAAATTATATTTTTGGGAAACAATTTTTATAATCTGCTTGTCTGTAATCCTGTGATATTTCTGTGGTTTCCATCTTCCATTCTATGTTTCTCTATTTATCTGCATTTATGTGTGCAGTCTCCGTCTAATCTCCACCTGTGAAGCGGCCAAACAATGCAGCAAACACTCTGCTGTCTACAGAACTTTGATGTGAGCTCTGCATTGGTAAAAATCATTAGTTCTTGTTTCCATGACAACAGGAGCGGCTTACAGCGCCTAACTGACACCCGTCTCCCCAGACATTTAACCCCTTCACTGCCGGCGCCGGTCACCGGTCATCGGGAAACCAGATTAGATGTCGGGAATAAAGATACACGAAATCATTGGAAACAACGGAAAAAGTAACTGCAGCGACTGCGAGGAGTCCAAGATACAGGGGCGACGATGAAGATGAGAGTGATGATGTTAATGACAATGATGATGATGATGATGATGATGCTGAAGATGATGATGATCTTGGTAGTTGTGATAATAGTGATTACTAGATGGAGCCTGATGCAATAGCATCGGGAGAGTGATAATGTCATCAGCTGGGCAGGCTCTGTGGTGCTGGGGGTGGTGGCCATCTCTCCCCCCTATGCTGTCTTTTCCCCTCTGTGTTGTCTCCTTTATCCTGTCTCCCCCCCCCATGCGCTGTTTCTCTCTCCCCCATGCTGTCTTCTCCCCTCATCTCTCTCTTTTGGGTTGTCTCCCTCCTCCATGCACTCTCTCTCCCCAATGTGCGCTACCTCTGCCCCCTGTGCACTCACCCACCTCTGTGCTTTGTCTCTCCCCCCTTGTGCGCTCTCCCCGCTGTGTGCTGTCTGTCCCCCTTGTGCGCTCTCTTTCCTCACATGTGCGCTATCTCTCTCCCTTCTGTGCTGTCTCTCCCCCTGTGGGTTCTCTCTTCCCCTGTGCATTCTCTTTTGCCTGTCTGCTCTCTCACCGTGTGCTGTCTCTCCAACCATGTGCTCTCTCTCCCCACTGTGCGCTTGCCCTCCCCCTAAAGACACACCCCCCGTACACTCGCTCTCCTCCCTGTGCTTTCTCTCTTCCCCCTTGTCACGCTACCACAGGCGGGACGGAACCGGCGGACCCTCTAGACCACAGAACACTGTGGGTGCTGAACCCAGAGACCAAGCCAGACACGTTAGCGTATAACCAGTTCTCCCGTAGCCGCTGAAGAACCCGCCGAATGTCTCTTCTTGTGTGGGGAGATCAGGAGAAAACACCAGGATGTCATCCAAGTAGACGACTACACACACGTAGAGGAGGTCTCGGAAGACGTCGTTCACGAACTCCTAGAACACCGCGGGCGCATTGCTTAACCCGAAAGGCATTACCCGGTACTCGAAAGTGGCCGTCTCGGGTGTTAAAGGCGGTTTTCCATTCATCTCCAGACCGAATCCTGACAAGGTTGTACGCCCCTCGAAGATCCAGTTTGGTGAAGACCCGGGAACCACGAAGACGTTCAAAGAGCTCTGGAATGAGGGGCAAAGGGTATTTATTCTTTACCGTTATGGCATTGAGACCTCAGTAATCGATGCAGGGACGCAAGGACCCATCCTTCTTTTTCATGAAGAAGAATCCCGCACCAGCTGGTGTAGTGGACTTCTGGATGAAACCCCGAGCCAAACTCTCCGTGACATAGTCTGACATCGCCTGGGTCTCGGCAGGAGACAACGGGTAGATACGGCCTCTGGGGAGCGAAGCTTCTGGAACCAGGTTGATGGGACAGTCATACGGTCTGTGCGGGGGTAGGGTCTCCACCTCTCGTTTGTTGAACACATCGGCGTAGGACCAATAGGCTGATGGCAATCTGGGCATGGCCGATGGCGATGGAGGCATGCGAGCAGGAAGGACGTAAAGGAGACATCGGCTGTGGCAAGCCGGACCCCAGCGCAAGACCTCCCCGGTACGCCAATCCAGGACTGGTTCTTGAACACGAAGCCACGGTAGACCAAGCATGAATGGCGGAGAGATAGTAGGGAGCACGTAGAAGGAGATCCTCTCCGTGTGGAGTGCTCCGATCTGCAGTTCCACCTCACCAGTGACGCCAGCAACAGAGTCCAGTAAGGGCCTCCCGTCAATGGAGGTGATGATGCGTGGATGCTGCAGGGGATGCACTGGAATGCCAAACCGTTGTGCCACATCATGTTGTATGAAGTTACCTGCAGATCCGGAATCAAGATATGTAGTCTCCGAAAACCGCTTGTCTCCGACCTTCACCTGGATGGAAATAGTAAGGGGTAGAGAGGAATCGCTCTCACCTAGGTTGGCCTCTCTTACCTGTCCTAGGTGGAGGTGTTTTCCGGCCTTTTAGGGCACTTACTACGGAAATGACCATCGCCCTTCGCAGTACAGGCACATTCTCTGGGCGACTCTCTCCTCCCGCTCCTGACTGCTCAACCTGAGGCGATCCACCTCCATGGGCTCGTGAACCGTAGACGAAGCCGACGCTGCTAGACGAAACGCGGGAGCCAAGCGAGGAAGCCGTCTCTCGTGGGACTTTTCTTTGGACCGCTCCTGTAGGCCACGGTCAATCCGGATGGCAAGGGAGATGAAGTCGTCCAAGGTCCCAGGCAGATCACGGACTGCTAGTTCATCCTTCAGTCGTCCGGACAGTCCCCGCCGGAAAACCCCAATCAACGGCTCATCAGACCACCGAAGCTCAGAGGCCAAGGTGCGGAGCTGGATGGCATACTGACCTGCGGACAGGGTTCCCTGTTGCAAGTTGAAGAGCGCCTCCGTGGACGAGGCCACCCGACCGAGTTCATCGAATATCTGATCGAATATCTTGCGGAAGGTGTCCAGGAACGCCCGGAGATTGGAAATGATAGGATCCTCCCTCTCCAGTAGTGGATTGAACCATGCCAGTGCCTCTCCCTCCAGATGCAATGCCAGAAACGCCACCTTGGCTACGTCCGTCGGATATCGGTGAGGCAACAGCCGGAAATGCAGTTGGCATTGGTTGAGAAACTTAGGATCCCCGGAGTACCTTGGGGGCTTGCAGAGGCGAGGAGATGACATAGCGCCCACTGCGACCACGGGAACCAGCATGAGTACAGAAACCGTAGGACGAGCTGCCATCTGCATGCCGGTGAGCCGTTCATCAACCGATGTCATGTAGGTTAACATCTGGGTTTGCATCTCTCGTTGTCGGTCCAGTTCTTGGTGGAGACCTGTAATTTGAGTGGAAAAAGAAGGCTCAGCCGCTTGGAGAGACCCAAGACGGGCCTCCAAAGTCTGCACAAAGGCGACCAATTGATCCTTGCTCTGGCGGAGGCTGACATGCTCTCTCTGAGCGGAAAACTTAGGATAGCAATGGGGGACCAGTGATCTGCGAATCGACCCCAGGGGTACAGTACCGGAAACACGGGGTAGTGATGAGGAGAGAAGAAGGCAAGCTCCAGGAGAAGAGGAGGACGCAGGAGCCCGGAACGGCGCCACAGAGAGAGGAGATGGTGTGAGAGCGTGGGCCAGGTGAGCATAGAGACAGGAGTGGGAGCGGGGCCCCCGGAGAGGTCGGCGACCTGCAAGGACATGACCCCCCTGCCTCATGACAGGCTGCAGCAGCGAGGTGGCAGGCCGCGGTGTGACAGCAGGCACAGGCCGGACGGGAGCAGGCACCGGCCAGGTGGTGACACCCCTTGTGCACTCTTTCCACCGTGTGCTGTCTCTTTTCCCCTTGTGGTGTACAAAGATGGTGTTGGTGTATGGGTATGAGCACTTACTCAGGTGATGTGTTGGTAGTTTCGGGTGGTGGCAGTATGGCGGTTGCAGCACCGCTGGAGGTACTGCGTAATGTGCCAGTACCATCATATTTGCAGGTGCTTGATAGGAGGATAACCTGACGCCGGAAGTTCATTACAGACGGGACATCGAGATTATGTAAGTAGATAGTAATGATGATAATGAAGATTATGATGACAATGATGATTATGGTGATGATCGTTATAATGATGATGCAGATGATGATCATTATGGTGATGATGATGATTATGGTGACAATGATGAATATGATGATGATGATTGTGCATGTGTGCATTATTGGTAGTAGCTGAGTGCTACAGAGAATTTTTTTCTGGTTCTTTGGTCCGGTGTCCCTGCTGACACCAGTTCACATTGTCTGTGAGTGCTGTGCAGTTTTTTCTGTTTTATGTCTAATATGTAAAGTTGCTGGCTCCATGTCTGCACTTAGCCCCTCATCAACTACAGGTGGTCTAGGGTCGAGATGATGTCTGCCCACTTAGAAGTGGGACAGGGAGGAAAAGGAGGACAGGGATGTCGGCGTTAGGACTCATCAGACCTGGGGACACCGTGACGTGGTTGATGAGCAAACAGATATTGGCCAATGTATGTACCAAGAACCCCAGAAAATAAAAAGATAAGAATATTGAGTTTTCTGAAAAAAACGTAAGTCTATCTATCTATCCCTATCGTATCTATCTATCTATCTATCTATCTATCTATCTATCTATCTATCTATCTATCTATCTATCTATCTTATCTATCTATCGTATCTATCTATCTATCTATCTATCTATCTTATCTATCTATCTATCGTATCTATCTATCTATCTATCCCTATCGTATCTATCTATCCCTATCGTATCTATCTATCTATCTATCTATCTATCTATCTATCTATCTATCTATCTATCTTATCTATCTATCTATCTATCGTATCTATCTATCTATCTATCTATCTATCCCTATCGTATCTATCTATCCCTATCGTATCTATCTATCTATCTATCTATCTATCTATCTATCTATCTATCTATCTATCTATCTATCTATCTTATCTATCTATCTATCGTATCTATCTATCTATCTATCTATCTATCTATCTATCCCTATCGTATCTATCTATCCCTATCGTATCTATCTATCTATCTATCTATCTATCCCTATTGTATCTATCTATCTATCTATCTATCTATCTATCTATCTATCTATCTATCTATGTATCATCTGTGTATCTATCTATATCTATCTATCTATCTATCTATCTATCTATCTATCTATCCCTATCGTATCTATCTATCTATCCATCATTCTATCTATCTATCTATCTATCTATCTATCCCTATCGTATCTATTTATCTATCTATCTATCTATCTATCTATCTATCTATCTAATCTATCTATCTATCTATCTATCTATCTATCTATCTATCTATCCCTATTGTATCTATCTATCTATCTATTTATCTATCTATCTATCTATCTATCCCTATCGTCTCTATCTATCTATCTATCTATCTATCTATCTATCTATCCCTATCGTATCTATCTATCTATCTATCTATCTATCTATCTATCTATCTATCTATCTATCCCTATCGTATCTATTTTTCTATCTATCTATCTATCTCCCTATCTCTATATCTATCTATCTATCTATCTATCTATCTATCTATCTATCTATTATCTATCTATTATCTATCTATCTATCTATCTATCTATCTATCTATCTATCTATCTATCTATCTATCTATCTATCTTCACATTACTTAGGACAGATTTTCCGTGCGTCCTCTTCATGGTAATGTATCTATTATTGGATTTAAGTATTGAAATGAATCTCGTGATTCTAAAACCTTTTCGCACATTCCCTCCTTCCGATACCATCAGATAACACTTCTGACCTAAAAATGTTTCCCACGCGTTTCGCACAGAGATTGATCTTTATTTAATGTATCACTTACTCCAATAGTCTTTAACCCTTTGTTACTCTCCGCCATTCATCTCACAGCCTGGTCCCGATCATCAGGCCGATGACTTTCCCGATCGGCGGCACTGGACGTCTGCCACGACCGAGGCTCGTTACAGCGAGACGCTGCCGTGCTCCAGCCATAAGCAAGAAAATATCAGCTCGGCAGAGTCAAGTGAATTCATCGGGGAGGACTATTTCTGTCTGTTCAGCTCATTATCTAGACTATTAACTCAAGCTGAATAAACTGCATCCGAGTGCAACTCTACCTAAAAAAAAATCAGCCGAGGAAACCTTGGGTTCCCGCCTGCAGAAATCATCTTTCCAGAAATGTGCAAACTGCGAATTACAGCAAGGTCTTTCTAAGGTTGAAGAAAAGAAAGTTCTTCAGTCGTCGGCCCATTAAAGTGAAGCCGGGAATGAAAGAGCAATTGTGGTTTTGATTGACTCAATGGGATCTTATTCTCAGCAACTGAACCCCCCGGGAGCTTCTCCCCTCAATCTGAGACTCATAAGAAAAGCGACCAGTGAGCGCTGAACATTCCGAATACAAAGTGTCAAAAAGTGCAATAAGTTGAAATGATATCACTGTATGATTACGTCTGTCATTTCAATTTTTTTTTTCAGGGAGACAAACTGTAACCAAAAACGAAGCCCAAAAAGCAACAAAAAGAGCAGGTTTTGGCTGCAGGAAACATAAACCTTAAAGGGGTTCACTCTCGGCCTCCCACTCTCCTGTTTGTCGGAGAGCGCTGGACTTCTGATGATTGGCAGCTCAAAGCACCATCATAGCTGAACCGCTGGAGCCGTGTTGACTGCTCTGCATTAGTTTAAATGGTAATGAGTTCCCTTTGGCACCTTCAGTGTTAATGTCAGAGGCTGCGATTGTCTATGGATTGTGCCTCTTCAGGTGAGAGGGTGTGTCAGGTTACTCTGCTGTCCACTCCCCCAGCTTTTAAATAGTTCCCTCTTCCACCAGCAGATTTTGCTGATAGAGTTTAGTCTCTGCAAGACCTGGAGCTGAGAAGACGTGTGCTTTCTGCTGAAGCCTTATTGGTGTTTTCCATCATTTGTGGGAGTTGCTGTGCTTCTGGTTTGTGGTGGAGGTGAGGGGGGTATTAGCCTAAGGCTGATCAGAAGCAGTGGGCAAGGGTGGTGGCCCAGACATCCTCACCTTCAGAGGTAATTCCGGGAACAGGATGAGCCAGGAACCCCAAGTTTAAGGGTCAGACTAGTTCCTCTGTTCGCCTTTTGCCCAACTTACCATCCTGCTTCCTTATCCCATTTACTGTTTCCACCCCGTGACACCGCTCGTCTGGACATTTTTCCTCTACAGCCTCAGATGAGAGCAGGGAACTCATTAGAGCAGGCCTTGTGATCTTACAATCCAGTGCTCCTTATCAAGAAGACCGACCTCCTCCTATAGATTGCAGAGGTGGCCGGTAACCCAGGAAAAGAGCATTAAACCATGGTACCAAAAATCCTTCTGTTCTTGATAATGCAAATGATTTTTAATAATTGGTAACTTGCAAATTTGCCTATTTTTACTAGCACTTATTAATCTTAATTTAATGAATGCCTCCTAAGGTGTCTAAGTCCTTTACTTCATTGCATATATCATTGTTGCAATTGGCTTTCAAGATAAGTTTACTCTTCTTGCCTTCTGTAGTATCTGTATACAGAATGAGTTTTGTGAGAAACCTTCAGTGAGCTCGTTCTGATGGTGAGTATATAACGCTCATCTTTCTTCTGAGAGCCTTGTGGAAGTTGAGATGAGTTATTGGTCATAAATCAGCTGAGAAAATCTTCATAAAAGACAGACAATCAGTTAGAAACTTTTTATGGAATTGACCTCAGTTAGGGGTTCTCAGCCATCCAGAGCGCGCTTTCCCCTGAGCAGTCAGATAGCCTGGAGGCTGGGGAGCGGTGTGCTCCTGAAGACACAACATTGGGTGACCCCTTTAATGGGAAAGTGGTGCGTGATGCACAAACGCACCCCCCCCAACCCTCCACTTCAAACCCACCTGTCACACATGCCGCAAGATGAGAACCTACAAGACCTGTGATGATGTCATGGGTGGACCAGGTGACTGTGACATCACTATAGGTCCTTTAGCTCCCCCAGACTCTGAAGCAAGGTATGTGCCTCCCCCAGAAGCCTGTGTGCCCTCACCCAGCAGTGTAATGTTAACTTTTACATGCTTTGATTTCATTTTTCCGTTACCACGGGGAGGGGCGAGAGAGACTGCACACGGGAAGAGAGACAGTACACAGGGTGAGACAGCTCAAGCGAGAGAGCACAAACGGGGGAAGATAGCACAGGGGGAGAGATACAGCACACAGGAGGAGAGAGCGATAGCACACAGGGGAGAAGACAGCACACAGGGGGAGAGATACAGCATACAGGGGGAGAAGACAGCACACAGGGTGGAGAAGACAGTACATGGTGAGAGAGACAGCACACAGGGGAGAGAGACAGCACACAGCAGGAGAGCAATAGCACACAGGGGAGAAGACATCACACAGGGGGAGAGATACCGCACACATGGGAGAGAAACAGCATACAGGGCAGAAGACAGCACACAGTACGGAGGAAAAGCAAGCACAAAAGGGGAGAGAGAGCACACTGGGGGAGAGAGACAGCACAAGGGGGGAGAGAGACAGCAAACAGAGGGGAGAAGACAGCACACAGGGGTGAGAGAGAGCGCACTGGGGGAGATCGCTCAAAGGAGAAAGCTAGGAGGGAAGAGCACAGCACAGGAAGGAGACAGCACACAGGGGGAAAGAGACAGTGCACAGAAGGGAGAACAGCACACAGGTGGAGAGAGACAGCACACAGAGGGGAGAGACAGCGCACAGGTGGAGAGAGACAGCACACAGAGAGGAGAAACAGCGCACAGATGGAGAGAGAAAGCACATGGGGAAGAGAGACAGCACACAGGTGGAGAGAGACAGCACACAGGTGGAGAGAGACAGCACACAGAGGGGAGAGACAGCGCACAGGTGGAGAGAGACAGCACACAGAGAGGAGAAACAGCGCACAGATGGAGAGAGAAAGCACATGGGGAAGAGAGACAGCACACAGGTAGAGAGAGACAGCACACAGGTGGAGAGAGACAGCACACAGGTGGAGAGAGACAGCACATGGGGGAGAAATGGCTGCTACCCCCAGCATCATTGTGATGTCACAGCAATCCCGATGCAATAGCATCAGGCCTCCATCAAGTTTATAATACAACCCAATTGCAAAAATTATTTTTAGCCCAAAATATATGCAATGAAGTACTAGATTTGGACAAAGCTCTGATGGGCGGGGTGCCCCCATAATGTCGTGGTGTAGGACGCAGCCACGTTCCCCGGCCTTCATACGATCTTCCTTTGATAAGACGCCCCTGCCGTATTGATTTTCTTGAAGATGCGCCGAAGTTTCCTTCCTTCGGAATAAAACTTTTACCAGGAAACTCTTCGTCTTGAGAGACGCGGCGCGGAGCCGTCATCAACTTTACGACATCCTTCTGTGCGAAACCCAACATATGGTTGTTGAAACGCGGCCGTATATTGTATTTGATTATCAAGTTAATATAATCCTTTGATTAAATCACTCGAGGAGCGATGAAGATTTTATTCCGTCCTATTAAAGTTATAAGAAACATGAATCACAACATTCTATCAATGAGACGCAGCATAACAGATACGTCCGTGCGCTGGGACGTCGCTCAGCTTCTCCGAGGAGAGAAAACAGAAAAGGGAGAAAAAGGAAAAAAAAAGTTATCACAGTGACCTTCAGAGGAAAGGTGAGCGGCGTACTTAACCCGCCGAACGAGAGCCGGCTATCGGGCCGATCGGACGCGGCTTATCTCACACACAACATTGTGTCGCATTAAGTGGAAACACAATCTTATCTGTCATCTTGTCAGTAAGTGATACACGTTTTGACACTTTGGATTTGCAAACGGCGATAAGCACTGGACGTGAATAGCAAGCGATCAGCGAGCGCGGGCGGATGCAAAACAGCGGCTCTTAAAGGGACAATCATTAACAAAAAAGGAAGGCTTAGGACGTGAGCACCTCACCACCTATCTGATGGTCCACATGCAACTCCTGCGAAGCCTCATGTATCTCCATGGTAACAGACTACACATAAACCCTGTGTAGTCAGATCCTGCAGTCATTTTTCTTCCATTTGTCCCCTAATTTATGATACATCATCATGTAGACTAGCAATCAGTGGTGTAACTAGAGTCCGATGGACCGCAGTGCAAAATATTGACCTTGACCTATTGACCCCCCCCCCGTGCATGTATGTTGGTCAGATGTTACACCACCCTCTCCCCCATTATGTAGTAATGTCCCATATCCAGTACTAATGTCCCCCATTCTGGGCCCCTTCACAGTATATATGTCCCCCATCCTGGTATACATGTGCCTAGTCTTGCTATATATGTCACCATCCTAGTATAAATGTCAATCATCCTGGTATATACTGTATGTCCCCCATCCTGGCATATGTGTCTACCATACTAGTATATATGTCCCCCATCGTGGTATACATGTCCCTAGTCCTGTTATATGTGTCACCATCCTGGTATATATGCCCCCCATCCTGGCATATGTGTCTACCATACTAGTATATATGTCCCCCATCCTGGTATACGTGTCCCTGTTCCTGCAATATATGTCACCATCCTGGTATAAATGTCCCCCATCCTGGCATATGTCTCCCATACTTGTATATATGTCCCCCATCCTGGTATACGTGTCCCTATTCCTGTTGCATATGTCACCATCCTGGTATAAATGTCCCCCATCCTGGCATATGTCTCCCATACTTGTATATATGTCCCCCATCCTGGTATACGTGTCCCTATTCCTGTTGCATATGTCACCATCCTGGTATAAATGTCACCCATCCTGGCATATATGTCCCCCATCCTAGCATATGTGTCTCCCATACTAGTATATATGTCACCCATCCTGGCATATGTCTCCCATACTAGTAAATATGTCCTCCATCCAGGCATAGGTCTACCATACTAGTATATATGTCCCCCATCCTGGTATACATGTCCCTATTCCTGTTATATATGTCACCATCCTGGTATATATGTCCCCAATCCTGGGCACTTACAGGTATATATGTCCCACATCTTAGGTCCCTTCCAGGTATATATGTCCCCCATCCTGGTATATAGGTCCCTCTTCCAGTTATAAATGTCACCATCCTGGTATATATGTCACCCATCCTAGGCCCCATCCAGGTATATATGCCTTCATCCTGATATATTGCCTCCCATCCCGGGCTCCTTCCAAGTATACATATCCTATCCTGGAATGTATGTCCCCAATCCTGGGCCCACGCATTACAGTCCATTGATTTCAATACAAATTGTGTAATGCCACATTTCTCCTCTGGAGGCGCTGCAGTGAACACTTACAAAGTATCTTCAGCTCCATTGACATAAAATAGATATAGCTAAGTAAACAACATGGCCCCCACAGCACAGAGTATTTCAGGACAGAAGTGTTATTTTATTAGGGAATAGTATCTCCTATAGAACAGTATTGCTGCTCGGTATATTTATATAAAAATGAACACAAGCTTCTTGGTGCACATTGTGATCAGATTGTACGAGTCCCTCCACCCCCTCCTGGTGACCTCTTACAGGGGTCCTTACTCTTGCGCGAGTCCGGGGGTCTCGGGCGGTGACTCTCGTCCCTGTACTGTAATACCAATGAGCTGAACCTTTATCACCGTCCAGATGGTGGCGAAAAGTAAAAGTTTCATATCTGGAGACTCAAAGGCAGAAATGTCATTAGCGATTCCAAGGATTAATGACTTCAGGAGTTTCTGCAACATTGTAATTAATTTCCAGACTCTATGAATTCTCAGAAAAGACCATTCCTGGTGCGTCTGTCCTTCCACGAACCTTCTCATGGTGACACCGAAGAAATTCTGATCCACCGGAGGAGGCCCCATTAATTGCTAAAAGGACGGGGCAGAAGAAGTCACCTAAGTCCGCACCGTGTATCTCCAACCCCGATGGGCTCTGATCAATTCTCCCTGGAGAACGGGGTATAGATTTACACTTAGATCCATCTCCAGGCAAAGTCGATCAGAGTCGATGAGAGACGATCAAATCCAATCAGAGTTGGACGGAGTCAATCAGAGCCACAAGAGTTTATCAAATTAATTAGGATCAGAGACAATCAGAGTCAACAAGAATCAATCAGAGCTAGCCAAAGTCCATCAGTGCTGATCAGAGACAATTAGAGCCAACAAGAATCAATCCGAGCCAGCCAAAGTCCATCAATACCGATCAGAGACGATCAGAGTCAGAGTTGGAGAGAGTTAATCAGAGCCAGAAGAGTTTATTAAATTAATTAGGATCAGAGTCAATCAGAGCCATCAAGAATCAATCAGAGGCAGCCAAAGTCCATCAGTGCTGATCAGAGACAATTAGAGCCAACAAGAATCAATCAGAGCCAGCCAAAGTCCATCAATACCGATCAGAGACGATCAGAGTCAGAGTTGAACAGAGTCAATCAGAGCCAGAAGAGTTTATGAAATTAATTAGAATCAGAGCCAACAAGAATCAATCAGAGCCAGCCAAAGTCCATCAATACCGATCAGAGACGATCAGAGTCAGAGTTGGAGAGAGTTAATCAGAGCCAGAAGAGTTTATCAAATTAATTAGGATCAGAGTTAATCAGAGCCATCAAGAATCAATCAGAGGCAGCCAAAGTCCATCAGTGCCGATCAGAGACAATCAGAGTCAACAAGAATCAATCAGAGCCAGCCAAAGTCCATCAGTGCTGATCAGAGACAATTAGAGCCAACAAGAATCAATCAGAGCCAGCCAAAGTCCATCAATACCGATCAGAGACGATCAGAGTCAGAGTTGAACAGAGTCAATCAGAGCCAGAAGAGTTTATGAAATTAATTAGAATCAGAGCCAACAAGAATCAATCATAGCCAGCCAAAGTCCACCAGTACCGATCAGAGACGATCAGAGTCAGAGTTGGACAGACACACCTGTATGTGTATTTCGTCCACATCTACATCTCCATTAACTGTGAAAGTTGTTTTGGGTACTAAGGTTTAGACTATTTCTGTCCTTCTGGACAGTGGAGCGGGAGTCGATATGGTGGATTCTCGTTTTGCTTTGACCCACTGTGTCTCCTGTAGTTTGCCGGTCCATCCCCATATGTGTCATTGACTCTGCTCCTCCCAGTCAGGGACGTTTCACCCAAGTAGTGCAAAATATGAACTTGTACATAGGGACCCTTCACAAGGAGCTCCTTTCCTGCTATGTTTTGCAAGGTCTCCCTCCTCCCAGTATATTGGGCCTTCCCTGGCTGATGAGGTATAATCCTGTGGCTGACTAGTGGACTATAGAAATCGTTAATTGGAGCGATTTTTGGAAAGAATGAGCGCTGTACTACCTCCACTTTGAGCTGAAGCTTGACCTTGGAGTTTCCTTGGGAGCAGAAGTTCTAGGGTCTGTCCTCCTAGTTCCAGGAGAAGGTGGTTGTGATCACTGTGTGCCCTTATCCTGAAGGTGAGTGTGGTGCCCCTGCGACCAGGGTGGCCACATAGGGAACTGCAGCCAGGTAGAAGGCTAGACGGTTTATACACTAAACACCCTCGCGGACATCCCACACACCACTAGAGGCAGCACCCAACCCGGAGCCAGGGACTCTAGGCGGGCAAGGGGTGGTGGGTTTAGAGAACGAGAGGGTGGGAACAAATGTAGGTCAGGTGACAGAAGGTACAAATAGAGGAAGAGGAGGAGGAAGGAGAGAGTAGGCTACAGTGAGCCGACCAGTAAAGACCGAGTAGGCCAGTGAGAGCCGAGCAGCCAAGACAAGTAGGCCAGAGTAGGCTGAGAAGCAAAGACACAGTGAGCCGAGCAGCACAGACACCTGAAAGACAGAGGCACACGTCCCGGTGGGGTTGGGTTTGATGGAGATGCAGAATCCACAGAGTCACAGAAACCATGAAGAGAAAGCTCGTCCATAGCCGGCATCCCAGGAGAGTGTGAGGACAGAGACCGGACCAGCAGTACTGGGTCCGAGGAACACGGCAGCACTGACTAACTGGTGGAGAAGTCTTCCCTATTGAAGCTGGAGTCACACGGGTGAGAAGGAGTTTGTTAACGCCTTGCAGGAAAGGGTTACTGCAGACTAGGCACACACCAGAGTGTCGGCTCTGAGGGGAACAGAGATTCTATACCGTCTTCCCAGATTAACCGACGGGGAGCTCTAACTCCAGGTTGGAGTTCCCACAACAAGGATAGGAAGCACAGCAGCAACCACAAGGACCCACAAGGGTCCGAGCTGCCGCTATACTATCCGGAGACAATTAAAAGAGGGAGAGAACAGCCTGGAAGGACTTAGAAGGAGTGAGGGGTCTCAGAGGGACAGCCTGGCTGCAATGGGCTCAGTGTAACCGGAGTGAATTGACTGTGAACTGTTAAGAAATGAATTGCACTGTGAATTGCTGTTAACTGTGAAGAAGCTGACAAGTAAACCCGGTGAACCCTGCCTGAGTGTCCGTGTTTGATTGATGTACCCTGAACTGTATTGCATACCTTTTATCCTGTCAGGAGCAGCCCGACTCGCGGCGGGCTCATCCATCTGGCTGCAGCCCATCCATCCATCCTCCTGGCAGAGCAGCGCTGCAGCGGTGGTCCCATCACTGACCACAACCCGTGGGTGGCGTCACAACAAACTTTATCCCCTGTATATATCCCCTTTTACTTGTGTGAACCCGGGATACGGTCCGGACCAGGACCTCCGTGACATCCCCAGCAGTACCCCAGTCCGGTACCGAGTACCCCGTCCCAGTGGGCTCCACATTAGGTGCTAAAGGTTCGGGGTACACCCCTGCTGCCAAGGTATGGGGGGACACCCTTGTTGCCAAGGTTCAAGGGGACACCCCTGTTGCCAAGGTTAAGGTGGATGCCCCTGCTGCAAAACCTCAGGGGTATGCCCCACTGCCAAGGTTTAGGAGTATGCCCCACTGCCAAGATTTAGGAGTATGCCCCACTGCCAAGATTTAGGTGAACGACCCTGCTGTTAAGCTTTGGAGAGACTTCCCTGCTGTCAATGTTCGGAGGCACCCTGATTCCAAGGTTTGAGGGGATACCCCTGCTGCCAAATTTCAGGGAGACATTCCTGCTGCCAAGGGATACGCCTTGGGTGATGGGGGGAAGGACCCATGTAGGGATGTTAGGGACTCATGTCCACATGCCCTGGCGTGATAGCTTTTCACCAACAGCTGCTTCGAAGTACTGACCTGCACTTTCTTTTTCACTACTAGACATTTTTCCTAACTTGAAATGGAAGGATTAATAAACGGTGGTGTGAAACCAGACTTTGGTTTGGAATATGTTCCCCGGAAATGTCCCGGCGCTCTCTGAGGCTAATCCCGCACACTACGGGTGATACAGCGGAGATGTCCTGGCGCTCGCTGAGGCTGATCCCGCACACTCCGGGTGATACAGCGGAGATGTCCCGGCGCTCGCTGAAGCTGATCCCACACACTCCGGGAGATACAGCAGAGATGTCCTGGCGCTCGCTGAGGCTGATCCCGCACACTCCGGGTGATACAGTGGAGATGTCGCGGCGCTCGCTGAGGCTGATCCCGCACACTTCGGGTGATACAGCGGAGATGTCCTGGCGCTCGCTGAGGCTGATCCCGCACACTCCGGGTGATACAGCGGAGATGTCCCGTCGTTCGCTGAGGCTGATCCAACACACTCCCGGTGATACAGTGGAGATGTCCCGGCGCTCGCTGAGGCTGATCCCGCACACTCCGGGTGAAACAGCAGGTATGTCCCGGCGCTCGCTGAGGCTGATCCCGCACACTCTGGGTGATACAGCGGAGATGTCCCGGCGCTCGCTGAAGCTGATCCCAAACACTCCGGGTGATACAGCGGAGATGTCCCGGCGCTCGCTGAGGCTGATCCCACACACTCCGGGTGATACAGCGGAGATGTACTGGCGCTCGCTGAGGCTGATCCCGCACACTCCGGGTGATACAGCGGAGATGTCCCGGCGCTCGCTGAGGCTGATCCCACACTCTCCGGGTGATACAGCGGAGATGTCCCTGTGCTCGCTGAGGCTGATCCAGCACACTCCGGGTGATACAGTGGAGATGTCCCGGCGCTCGCTGAGGCTGATCCAGCACACTCCGGGTGATACAGCGGAGATGTCCCGGTGCTCGCTAAGGCTGATCCCGCACACTCCGGGTGATACAGCGGAGATGTCCCGGCGCTCGATTAGGCTGATCCAGCACACTCCGGGTGATACAGCGGAGATGTCCCTGTGCTCGCTGAGGCTGATCACGCACACTCCGGGTGATACAGCGGAGATGTCCCGGCGCTCGCTGAGGCTGATCCCGCACACTCCGGGTGATACAGCGGAGATGTCCCGGCGCTCGCTGAGGCTGATCCCGCACACTCCGGGTGATACAGCAGAGATGTCCTGGCGCTCGCTGAGGCTGATCCCGCACACTCCGGGTGATACAGCGGAGATGTCCCGTCGTTCGCTGAGGCTGATCCAACACACTCCCGGTGATACAGCGGAGATGTCCCGGCGTCCGCTGAGGCTGATCCCGCACACTCCGGGTGATACAGTGGAGATGTCCCTGTGCTCGCTGAGGCTGATCCCGCACACTCCGGGTGATACAGTGGAGATGTCCCGGCGCTCGCTGAGGCTGATCCCGCACGCTCCGGGTGATACAGCGGAGATGTCCCGGCGCTCGCTGAGGCTGATCACGCACACTCCGAGTGATATAGCGGAGATGTCCCTGTGCTCGCTGAGGCTGATCCCGCACACTCCGGGTGATACAGCGGAGATGTCCCGGCGCTCGCTGAGGCTGATCCCGCACACTCCGGGTGATACAGTGGAGATGTCCCGGCGCTCGCTGAGGCTGATCCCGCACGCTCCGGGTGATACAGTGGAGATGTCCCTGTGCTCGCTGAGGCTGATCACGCACACTCCGAGTGATATAGCGGAGATGTCCCTGTGCTCGCTGAGGCTGATCCCGCACACTCCGGATGATACAGAAGAGATGTCCCTGTGCTCGCTGAGGCTGATCCCGCACACTCCGGATGATACAACGGAGATGTCCTGGTGCTCGTTGAGGCTGATCCCGCACACTCCGGATGATACAGCGGAGATGTCCTGGTGCTCGTTGAGGCTGATCCCGCACACTCCGGTGTGATACAGCGGAGATGTCCCGGCGCTCGCTGAGGCTGATCCCGCACACTCCGGGTGATACAGCGGAGATGTCCCGGCGCTCACTGAGGCTGATCCAGCACACTCTGGGTGATACAGCGGAGATGTCCCACCGCTCGCTGAGGCTGATTCTGCACACTTCGGGTGATACAGCGGAGATGTCCCGGCGCTCGCTGAGGCTGATCCCGCACACTCCGGGTGATACAGCGGAGATGTCCCGGCGTTCGCTGAGGCTGATCCTGCACACTCCGGGTGATACAGTGGAGATGTTCCGGCGCTCGCTGAGGCTGATCCCGCACACTTCGGGTGATACAGCGGAGATGTCCCGGCGCTCACTGAGGCTGATCCCGCACACTCTGGGTGATACAGCGGAGATGTCCCGGCGCGCGCTGAGGCTGATCCCGCACACTCCGGGTGATACAGCGGAGATGTCCCGGCGCTCGCTGAGGCTGATCCAGCACACTCCGGGTGATACAGCGGAGATGTCCCGGCGCTCGCTGAGGCTGATCCCGCACACTCCGGGTGATACAGCGGAGATGTCCCGGCGCTCGCTGAAGCTGATCCCGCACACTCCGGGTGATACAGCGGAGATGTCCCGGCGCTCACTGAGGCTGATCCAGCACACTCTGGGTGATACAGCGGAGATGTCCCGGCGCTCGCTGAGGCTGATCCCGCACACTCCGGGTGATACAGCGGAGATGTCCCGGCGCTCGCTGAGGCTGATCCCGCACACTCCGGGTGATACAGCGGAGATGTCCCGGCGTTCGCTGAGGCTGATCCCGCACACTCCGGGTGATACAGCGGAGATGTCCCGGCGCTCACTGAGGCTGATCCCACACACTCCGGCTGATACAGCTGAGATGTCCCGGCGCTCGCTGAGGCTGATCCCGCACACTCCGGGTGATACAGCGGAGATGTCCCGGCGCTCACTGAGGCTGATCCCGCACACTCCGGCTGATACAGCTGAGATGTCCCGGCGCTCACTGAGGCTGATCCCGCACACTCCGGGTGATACAGCGGAGATGTCCCGGCGCTCGCTGAGGCTGATCCCGCACACTCCGGGTGATACAGCGGAGATGTCCCGGCGCTCGCTGAGGCTGATCCCGTACACTCCGGGTGATACAGCGGAATATCCAGGTCAGGATACATTTTTTTCTTTTCCACTTACTGCAGGATTCTGGGATTTCCCATATTTTTCCTCGGAACGTAATGCATTTACAGGACTGAAATAGCTGTGAAGTGTTCAGCCCAGGACACCACTCCGCGCGCTTCATCCTAAAACTAGGTCACCTGTCAGAAAGCCACAATAAAACCTTCAATTAGTATTTCCAGAGCATAAAAGTGCGGAGAAACTGCCTGGTGCAGCCGGAGCTCCGTCCCCGGAACGTGTGATCATCGTCTGTAGCTGGAAGCATCGGGGCTTCCTTCTATATAAAGTATCTTATGGATTCTATGAGGCACAGGGAGCTCCGCATGTACAGACATGGCTTCATTATAGGGGGACGCGGCACATGGGACCACCGGCCGAGGACAATTCTTCCTATTGGCTTTTACTTTTAAGCTTGGTGATTTCTTGTCTTCAGAAAGGGCCACACACAGGCACCCTGGGGCGAGGGCCCCAAATACATCTAGGGGGACACATTATTTGGTATTCTGCACATTTCCTGACAACGCAAAAGTAGTCAAAAGACGTTGTATCTACTATACAAAAGACTGTCCTTCCATTCTACACAGACTTGTTTTTGCCACTAATACATACAAGAGACTGCTTGTTGGTGCCTCTGCCATACAAGATACTGCATTTTTCTGTTGCACGGCCTTATTTAGGCTTCTGCTCTAAAAGAGACTGCATCGTCATGTTACACAGACATGTTTGTGTTGCTGCTGTACAACAGGCTGCCTCTTCATGATGAACAGATATCTTTAGGCCTCTTTTGTACAAGAAACTACCACTGAATGTTTAAGTATTTGCTGTAGAATAAACCGCTTCTTCATACTAAACCGACTTGTTTAGGCCTCTGCAATACAAGAGACTGCTTCATAATGTTACACAGACTAGATGTTCAAAATGCTGCCTTTTTGTAATACACATAGATTGTTAGGCTTCTGCTGTAAAAGACAAAGTTTCTTCATGCTACACAAACTTGTTTAGCCCTCTACAGCACATATGACTGCTTCCTAATGTCACACAGACTTGTTTAGGGCTCTGCAGTACATGAGACTGTTTCATAATGTTATACAGACTTAACTTTAGGCATCTTCAGTGCATAAGACTGCTTCTTAATGTTACACAGGCTTGTTTAGAATTCTGCAGTATATGATACTGCTTCTTAATATTACACTGACTTGTTTAGTCTTCTTCAGTACATACAACTGCTTCTTAAATGTTGCACATACTTGTTTCAACTTCTACAGTACAAGAGACTGCTTCTTTGTTACATAGACTTGTTTAGGCCTCTGCACTGTGTTAGACTGCTTGTTAATGTTATACAGACTTGTTTTGGCCTCTGCAGCACGAGACTGCTTCTTAATGTTATACAGACTTGTTTAGACTTCTGCAGTACATGCAGTACATGATACTGCTTCTTAATATTACACAGCCTCATATAATAATATTACACAGACTTGTTTAGGCTTCTACAGTACAAAAGACTGCTTCTTTACGTTACACAGACTTGTTTCGACCTCCGCAATATGTTAGACTGGGTCTTAATGTTATACAGATTCGTTTAGGCTTCTGAAGTACATAGGACCTCTGCAGCATGTGACTGCTTCTTATTGTTACACAGACTTGTTTTGGCCTCTGCAGCATGTGACTGCTTCTTATTGTTACACAGACTTGTTTTGGCCTCTGCAGCATGTGACTGCTTCTTAATGTTACACAGACTTGTTTTGGCCTCTGCAGCACATAAGACTGCTTCTTAATGTTACACAGACTTGTTTTGGCCTCTGCAGCATGTGACTGCTTCTTATTGTTACACAGACTTGTTTTGGCCTCTGCAGCATGTGACTGCTTCTTATTGTTACACAGACTTGTTTTGGCCTCTGCAGCATGTGACTGCTTCTTAATGTTACACAGACTTGTTTTGGCCTCTGCAGCACATAAGACTGCTTCTTAATGTTACACAGACTTGTTTTGGCCTCTGCAGTACATGAGACTGCTTCTTAATGTTACACAGACTTGTTTTGGCCTCTGCAGCACATGAGACTGCTTCTTAATGTTACACAGACTTGTTTTGGCCTCTGCAGCACGAGACTTCTTCTTAATGTTACACAGACTTGTTTTGGCCTCTACAGTACATGAGACTGCTTCTTAATGTTACACAGACTTGTTTGGCCTCTGCAGTACATGAGACTGCTTCTTATTGTCACACAGATCTGTTTACACTTTACTAAAAGAGCTGAACGAGAAGGATCATGCAGTTTCAGAATATAAAACAAGTCCGATAAGGGGCATGATGCATGTGTTGCCTTTGAGAATAGAGGAGGGCACAGAGGGTGTGTAGGTCTGGGTGGTACGGGGCAAAATTGAGTCATGTCATCATAATCCTGGCATCTTTTAATGTGGCAGAGCAGAGGGGAATTAATACTTACCCAGACACAGGGCGTGGGTGAAACTGCTTCTGGCCCTGCCCCTGAGGAGCAACTCTGATATATACTGATATAATTTCATTTTGACCTTAAGTAATTTGTTGCTGATTTTCTAGAAACAACTTAATGTTATATAGACTTTTCATCTTGATAATTGTTGAGACATATTTCTCGTCTCTTTCCCTCTGCCCTAGTGATGGGCGAATCCTAAATTACTCGGAATCGCTTGACTCTAGCGAGTCCGAGACCAGGACTCGTTACTCGTTGCGAGTCTAGCGAGTCCAATGTTAATGAATGGGGAAGCGAGTAATAGTGAGTAGTGTGAGATTTACAACTCGCAGATGTGTCTCGGAAACTTCAGCCTGAAGCAATCCTAGTTTTGTCATTTATTTGCATTGCTAGTTTACTTTGTAAGTAATCGCTGACTCGCACAGATAAGAGTCCTGTCTGCTCAGTGTGCTGGCTGCCAGCTCCAGGGTCCTAGAGCCTGCCTGCTGCCTGATGTAGCAGTGCTGAGATTGTTCTCAGTCTGCTCATTCCCTGTGTACAGACATGAATGTCTGTGCACAGAGATGATGTAGCAGAGCTTAGATTGTTCTCAGTCTGCTCATTCCCTGTGCATAGAGATCTATATATATGCACAGGGGATGTAGCAGAGAGGACATCGCGTTTTGGATTGCGTCGGACGGAAGAGGATTTTTTTAATTAAAGATGGAGTCCCTAATGGCTTTTTTTTTTTTTCTAATAAAAAATTTTCTTTGTGTTGTGTTTTTTTAAAACAATTTAATAGAAATTCATGGCGGTCATGTCTAATATTGGCGTGACCGCCATAAATTTCGGGCTTAGGGCCAGCTGATAATACAAAGCTGGCCCTAACCCCTTTATTACCCAGCGTGCCACCGCTACCAGGGCCGCTGGAAGAGCGGGGTTCAGCGCCAGAGGATGGCGCTTCAATGAACGCGCCATCTTCTGGGGCGGCTGCTGGCTGCAATTTGCAGCGGGGGGTGCCCAGAAAGCTTGGGCATCCCTGCGCTGCGGATTCCAGCCCCCAGCTGCTTAGCTGTTCCTGGCTAGACATAGAAATTGCGCGGAGCCCCACGCATTTTTTTAAAATTATTTCATGAATTTCAGAGTCAGAGTCTCAGAGTCAGAATCTCAGAATTTCATGAAATAATTTAAAAAAAATGCGTGGGGCTCCGCGCAATTTCTATGTCTAGCCAGGTACAGCTAAGCAGCTGGGGGCTGGAATCCGCAGCGCAGGGATGCCCAAGCTTTCTGGGCACCCCCCGCTGCAAATTGCAGCCCGCAGCCGCCCCAGAAGATGGCGCGTTCATTGAAGCGCCATCCTCTGGCGCTGAACCCCGCTCTTCCAGCGGCCCTGGTGGCAGTGGCACGCTGGGTAATAAAGGCGTTAATACCAGCTTTGTTATACAAGCTGGTATTAAGCCCGAGATTCTTAATGTCAGGCCACATTTGACCCAGCCACTAAGAATCTCCAATAAAGGGTTAAAAAAACACAGAGAAAAATTTTTATTTGAAATTTAAAAAAAGCCATTAGGGACTCCATCTTTAATTAAAAAAATCCTCTTCCGTCCGACGCAGTCCAAAACGCGATGTCCTCTCTGCTACATCCCCTGTGCATAGATATAGATGTCTATGCACAGGGAATAAGCAGACTGAGAACAATCTCAGCACTGCTACATCATCTCTGTGAGCAGGCGGGCTCTAGGACCCTGGAGCTGCACAGAGAAGACAGCTGGACTCGGCTCGCAAAGAGACAGCAGTTACTTTGCGAGTTTCCCTGCTATCACTGGCACAGTAGCCAGTGATTACTCGCAGGAGTCTAATGCAAACAATGGCAATCCTAGTTTTGTCAGCGTTTCTGACAAAACTAGGATTGATATTGATTTGCATTGGACTCGTGCGAGTAATCACTGGGAAACTCGCAGAGTACCGAGTCCTGCGAGTCCCTTACTACTCGCCGAGTAACGAGTTCTAGCGAGTAGATTCGCCCATCCCTACTCTGCCCGGCCGAGATTCACAGTTATCAACTTTTCTTATAGTAATAAATGGATTTAATATGATAAACAATCTGGTGGGACGGCGATAGTGAGAATCAAAGGACTGAGATGTTTTCTGCAGATATCCAGTTATCAAGGCACAGAGGACGCGGGAGCCGTACATGTCTTCTGCAAAACAAAATAAATATAAAGTTCCCTAAATCTGGAATTAAAGGGGATTCCAGGTAGTGTTATTTACCCCTAAATAGATATACAGGAGACTGCCTCTCCAAACTACACAGACCTGTTTAAGAAACTAATGTATAAGAGACTGCCACTCTATGCTGCACAGATCTGCTTAAGAAAATTGATATACAAGAGAGAAGAGACAACCTCTCTGTGATACACAGACCTATGTAAGGAACTGATATGCAGGAGAATGCCTTTCTATGCTACACAGATTTGTTTACGGAACTGAAGTATATAAGAGACTGCCTCTCCATGCTGCACAGACCTGTTTAGACCACTGATAGACAAGAGACTGCCTCACTGTGCTACGCAGACTTGTTTACGGAACTAATGTATAAGAGACTACCTCTCCATGCTATGCAGACCTGTTTAGGGACTGATCTACAAGAGACTGCATCTCCATTCTACACAGACTTGTTTAGGGAACTGATATACAAGAGACTGTTTCTTTGTGTCAAGAGTATCCAGTCTTTGGAATAAAAAAGCCAAGAAGCCAGCGCTGCCTGCAATACAAACAGTGCATATGCACATATTAATTTCTAACTGTACTTTAAACTGAGACATTTGGCAAACAATTGATCAATTCTTTGAGCCACCCCGCCACGTCACGGCATTCTCAATCAATTTTCTTATTTATCCAGTGTTTACTCTTCTTTTATTCCCATTACATTGTGAGCCCACCATAATGGGGATTCAGGTGTATTAATAAAAATAACATAAAATGATATAAACCTTCTTGGATGTTTCTAAATCTTGCAGTAATGATTGTGTATCTCCGGCGCTCGCTGATATCTGTGATAGTCGCTGCTCGTCTTATCTGCATATGATTAAAGGGAGATAATTATAGATGGGAATAATCAGGTTTATTTATCTGTTTATTTGCTCAGACTTTATTTAATGCGCGACCTGAACCTTTTCTGTATTCTAATTAAATGGCAGAGCAGATTGAATGTTATCAGAGGCTGAACCTCCGTGGAGCGCCGCACTTATTCCTGATTAAATGAGAATTTCTCAATTTCTGAAAACTGAGCAGTAAGACGAGCCGGCGTCATGGCTCCTGCCTCCTTATCAGATTGTATTTATTGTAATTTAGAAGAGTGGTATGAATATAGATCAATGCTATTATCAGTTGTCATAGGTAAAGCTCCAACCTGTATTATCCTCCAGAGCTGCACTCACTATTCTGCTGGTGCAGTCACTGTGTACATACATTACATTACTGATCCTGAGTTACCTCCTGTATTATACTCCAGAGCTGCACTCACTATTCTGCTGGTGCAGTCACTGTGTACATACATTACATTACTGATCCTGCGTTACCTCCTGTATTATACTCCAGAGCTGCACTCACTACTCTGCTGGTGCAGTCACTGTGTACATACATTACATTACTGATCCTGAGTTACCTCCTGTATTATACTCCAGAGCAGCACTCACTATTCTGCTGGTGCAGTCACTGTGTACATACATTACATTACTGATCCTGAGTTACCTCCTGTATTATACTCCAGAGCTACACTCACTATTCTGCTGGTGCAGTCACTGTGTACATACATTACATTACTGATCCGTGTTACCTCCTGTATTATCCTCCAGAGCTGCACTCACTATTCTGCTGGTGCAGTCACTGTGTACATACATTACATTACTGATCCTCAGTTACCTCCTGTATTACACTCCAGAGCTGCACTCACTTTTCTGCTGGTGCAGTCACTGTGTACATACATTACATTACTGATCCTCAGTTACCTCCTGTATTACACTCCAGAGCTGCACTCACTATTCTGCTGGTGCAGTCACTGTGTACATACATTACATTACTGATCCTGAGTTACCTCCTGTATTATACTCCAGAGCTGCACTCACTATTCTGCTGGTGCAGTCACTGTGCACATACATTACATTACTGATCCTGAGTTACCTCCTGTATTATACTCCAGAGCTGCACTCACTATTCTGCTGGTGCAGTCACTGTGTACATACATACTTTACTGATCCTGAGTTACCTCCTGTATTATACTCCAGAGCAGCACTCACTATTCTGCTGGTGTAGTCACTGTGTACATACATTACATTACTGATCCTGAGTTACCTCCTGTATTATACTCCAGAGCTGCACTCACTATTCTGCTGGTGCAGTCACTGTGTACATACATTACTGATCCTGAGTTACCTCCTGTATTATCCTCCAGAGCTGCACTCACTATTCTGCTGGTGCAGTCACTGTGTACATACAGTACTGATCCTGAGTTACCTCCTGTATTATACTCCAGAGCTGCACTCACTATTCTGCTGGTGCAGTCACTGTGTACATACATTACTGATCCTGAGTTACCTCCTGTATTATACTCCAGAGCTGCACTCACTATTCTGCTGGTGCAGTCACTGTGTACATACATTACATTACTGATCCTGAGTTACCTCCTGTATTATACTCCAGAGCTGCACTCACTATTCTGCTGGTGCAGTCACTGTGTACAAACATTACATTACTGATCCGGAGTTACCTCCTGTATTATACTCCAGAGCTGCACTCACTATTCTGCTGGTGCAGTCACTGTGTACATACATTACATTACTGATCCTGAGTTACTTCCTGTATTATACTCCAGAGCTGCACTCACTATTCTGCTGGTGCAGTTACATTTTTCAATGTACTGTATTTCCTTAGCAGTAAGGCATGTGTACATATTCAACTAGTAGGTTCCTACCCGTCTAGAATTGAATGTTTTTTTAACCCAGATAGAAGCATTAGATAGGGACCCAGCAAAGAGATATGCTTTGATGCTGGCTGCTGGGCTCTCATAAACCAGGGCTTTTTTTTATGTGCTAAGTGTCTTCACTTTTCAATGTACTGTATTTCCTTAGCAGTAATGCATGTCTAACTTTTCTATTAGCAAATCCCTACCCACCCAGAGTTGTAGGTATTTAAACCTGGATAGATGCATTAGATAGGGACCCAGCAAAGAGATGCGCCTTGTTGCTGGCTCCTGGGCTCCCATAAACCTGGCCTTTTTTATGCACTGTCTTAATTTTCCAATGTATTTCTTTAGCAGTGATGCATGTCCCTATTTCTATATTCAATGTTTGCATACCTTGGCGTTTCAGAGTGCAGCAGTGTATTTCATGCTCAGCTTTGCACCTGTTCACACTTGTTGGGAAGAGCCATCAGTTTTTCTTCACTTTTACTGTAATAGGCAGAGGATTTTCTGCATGAGAATCCACCGCTGAAAACCAGCTGCATTTAGGGACATATCCCATGGGTGGATTCTCACAACTGGAAGAGAAAATCTGTTGCAAATATTGAAAGAGTCAAGGGAAAATTCCAAGAAGAAATGAATTTGCACCAAATCTTTGCTCCGATTCCATGAGGATTGGATGGGGTTAATTCCCCTTTGGATTTTTAAGAATTTATAGAGTTATAGCATTTGGGTGGAGGTGGGTGGAGGCGGAGGGGTGTGTCTTAGTATTCAGATCTCCACTCCTTCAGCCTTTAAATAGCTTCACTTCCCTCCACTAGGTGTCGCAGATAGAACTCATTTCTACCTGGACTCTGTGGTGTGAAGTCGTGCTGAGCTGAGATGTGTTTTTGCTGCCATTGACTTCCATCAAAGCTGCCAGGTTTTCTGGTCAGTGGGTGGAGGTAGTCTAGGGATGATCAGGAGCAAAGGGCAAAGGTGGTGACTCGATCCTCCTCACCTTCAGAGGTACCTTTGAGAACAGGGCTAGTCAGGGACCCCAAGTCCAGGGCCAGACTTTCTCCTCTGAACGCTCTTACCCATCTTACCATCTTGCCTCCCTTTTTGTTATATTTTGTTTTCCATTTAGAGCTCCAAGAAAAAAAATGAAATGGAATGCAAGTATTTATATATACAACCCGAACCGTGCATGTTCACATTGGCCACAAAACACCAAAACCCTAGAAAAGTAACAAAAATGAGCAAATACTCTAAAATAAGTAAATAAATTGCAATAGTGCATGAAAGGAAAACTGGAGTATTTTGATCCAAAAAAATGTAAAAGCTATCCCACCAGGTCAAGGTGACCCCATCGGGATGGCCCTGTCTGTTACAATCATGAGACCGTGAGTGTGGGGAAGTGAACTGTGAGAGTTGACCCCCAGGATAGGGATGGATAAAGGCACAGTCTATAACGTTATAGCACTACCGAAGCTGACAAGGCAGGACACAATCAATGTCAATAGTGGAAGGAGAAGGCACACAGGTGAATTGTCTCAGCAGATGCGATCGGCAGCAGGCGGTAAGGGACAGATGCAGGTGAAGCAGACTCTATGCAGAAAGGTTCAGGCATAGCAGGCTCAATACAGGCAGGCTCAGGTGTAGCAGGCTCTTACAAACAGGTTCTGGTGTGGCAGGCTCTATGCAGACAGGTGCAGGCATGACAGACTCTATGCAGACAGGATCAGGTGTAGCAGGCTCTTACAAACAGGTTCTGGTGCGGCAGGCTCTATGCAGACAGGTTCAGGCGTGGCAGACTCAATGTAGACAGGTGCAGGCATGGCAGGCTATATGCAGACAGGTTCAGGCATGGCAGACTCAATGTAGACAGGTGCAGGCACGACAGACTCTATACAGACAGGTTCAGGTGCAGCAGGCTCAATGCAGACAGGCACAGGCATTGCAGGCTCTATGCAGACAGGTGCAGGCATGGCAGGCTCTATGCAGACAGGTTCAGGCGTGGCAGACTCAATGTAGACAGGTGCAGGCATGGCAGGCTCTATGCAGATAGGTTCAGGCGTGGCAGACTCAATGTAGACAGGTGCAGGCATGACAGACTCAATGCAGACAGGTGCAGGAATGGCAGGCTCTATGCAGACAGGTGCAGGCATGGCAAACTCTGTGCAGACAGGTTCAGGCATGGCAGAATTTGTGCAGACAGGT
>JARQOC010000012.1:8952040-8997727 GCA_033576535.1 Allobates femoralis
GAAGATGGCGCGTTCATTGAAGCGCCATCCTCTGGCGCTGAACCCCGCTCTTCCAGCGGCCCTGGTGGCGGTGGCACGCTGGGTAATAAAGGGGTTAATACCAGCTTTGTTATACAAGCTGGTATTAAGCCCGAGATTCTTAATGTCAGGCCACGTTTGACCCAGCCACTAAGAATCTCCAATAAAGGGTTAAAAAAACACAACACAGAGAAAATTTTTTATTTGAAATTAAAAAAAAAGCCATTAGGGACTCCATCTTTAATTAAAAAAATCCTCTTCCGTCCGACGCAGTCCAAAACGCGATGTCCTCTCTGCTACATCCCCTGTGCATAAATATAGATGTCTATGCACAGGGAATGAGCAGACTGAGAACAATCTCAGCTCTGCTACATCAGGCAGCAGGTGGGCTCTAGGACCCTGGAGCTGCACAGAGAAGACAGCTGGACTCGCTCGCAAAGAAACAGCAGTTACTTTGCGAGTTTCCCTGCTATCACTGGCACAGTAGCCGAGTCTAATGCAAACAATGGCAATCCTAGTTTTGTCAGCGTTTCTGACAAAACTAGGATTGATATTGATTTGCATTGGACTCGTGCGAGTAATCACTGGGAAACTCACAGAGTACCGAGTCCTAGCGAGTAGATTCGCCCATCCCTAATAAGGATGACATTATGCATAAAATCTTATCGGAAGGATGGAGAAATATTCCTAGGAAATCACGGGACATAGCCAGTTTTATTTCACCCAGTGTCTTCAATGGTAAACCCTTGAATAAACCGACATGGCTAAATTATAACGGGTTCTATAGATGTGGGGGGGCCACAAGTGGAACCTCTGGCTGTTTGTGGAGCAGGGCACGGAATTCCAAAATAACATCTCTGAAGAAAGATTCTGCACACAGTCCTACATAAATTGCTATACCGCACATGGTGTCTATATGGCAGCATGTGTGGGTTGCAATAAAAACTATGTGGGGTGTACCATTCATCTATTAAAAAAGAGATTGTCGGAACGTGTGTCTGCATCAAATCTGAATTCAACAGCTTTGCAAAGGAATCTGTCAGGTCTTTCCAGACATTTTAAAGACGGCCATAATGGTGATTTATCAGCCTTAAAAGTAATAGGTATCGAAAGGGTGCTCCACCCATGTAGGGGCGGAGATTGGGAAAGACATTTGCATAGTCGGAAAAAAATATTGGATACTCAAATTGGATGCCCGTAATCCCGATGGTTTGAATTTTAAAACAGATCTATTGTATTTTTAATATAAGTATAATGAATATCAACAAATGTCGTGATGTCTTCTCCATTTTCTAGTGGTTTTGTATGTTCCCAGGTATCTCAGGTTCTACTATGTCTTATGACCAAGCTGTAATGTAAGACTTAAGTGTTGCAGTTGTAATTTGAATCAGGTGTTGGTTTTAGTCACTTTGTATATATGTATCTTCATTTTCCATATCGTCACCAATGACTAAGGGTGTATCCCGAAACGCGTCTGGTGTACGGAACAATGATGATTTTAAACTACTGAACACCAAATAAAGCAGCAAAAAATTGAGAAATGTCACCGGCACTTTATTTCTTATTCAAGCTTGGGTGGAAGCCTATCCACCACGCCCGGGATGTCTGGGAGTCCGGTGAGTCACAGTGGTACAAGCCGAATCCCTACCCCATTCCCATTGTTCACATCAAGAGCTGAGTGAGTATGAATTGGGGGGAAACTCTGGTAAATTGTCCATGGTGGGAAGGCATACTTTGAATTGAGCTGGGTTGATTGGGATTAGGAAGGACGGTGTGTTGTCCATAATGTAAAAGCGTACCAATAAATAAGTGATATTGGTATGAATTGGGGGTACTTGGTGCCTTGTCCATGAAGGTAATAAATACTATGAATTGAGTTGAATTGGATGGATAGAGTCCTACCCATAATGGAAAGGCATTCCAAGAAATGTGTTGGCTTGATGGACATAGCAGGAATGATACATTGTCTATTATGGGAAGGCATAGCACAGGCTTACTTATGGTGGTAGGAATTCTGTGTATGGTGTATTACATATGAGTACAGTAGAAAGATTGTGAAGAATACAGGTAACAAGTCGGAGAGGACGACCAGCTACCAAATGGCTTGGTACTATCAAGAAGACCCTGGTGGACCGATCTAGGCTTGGAAAACACCCTGGTAGACCTGTCTAGGCTTGGAAAAGACCTTGGTGGGCCCATCTACTCTGTACAAGATCTGTCTTCCTACAGAGCGTTCATCCATCAAGTCTCCATGGCTCGAGATCAAGCTGAAGGCCTAATGCACGAGGCTAAATAGGTCCTCCAGGGTCTTCTCCATGCCTAGATAGGTCCTCCAGGGTCTTCTCCACGCCTAGATAGGTCCTCCAGGGTCTTCTCCTGTTTTCGTAATAGTATGAAGCCATCAGATTGCTGGTCTTCCTCTTCGCCTTCTTCCCACCATGATGTCCTTCTCCATTGATTTCTCTCTTTGTATGATGTGTAGACAAGTCGTAGCTCGGTGATCCTTGCTTCAAGTGACATGTCTGGCTTGATTTTTTTTCCAAAATAAAAATAAATAAATTGGGCCACGGCAATGTTGGAACGTATGAAGTTGTCAAGCAAAGTTTTGAAAACATCCCATTAGACGTTAGAATTTCAAGTTTTTACATTCAGGTCCATTACTTCTTATTTTGACTCTATTGGGACATAGTATATACCGAGTTGCAAAATCCATCGTCATTGGTAAAACGTTCCTTTCAACTGATCTAGGATTAGATATCTGACTTCTGTCAACTTGACTTTAATTAAAAATGGCAAAATGAAGCAGACGGGAGCCATATTTCCAGAGTCAATATTGCTGTGGCTCCATAATTAGGCAGATGTCCTATGACCTCGCGCCGTATGTAATATCCGGAGAAATGCAGTCTGATGACAGTTTTGCCTAATAAATAGTTGAGAGTAATTAAATGAACCTCAGTTGGGTCAATAACTTCAATATTAATGAATATCAGAGATGCCCCTGACCCTCTCCCTGTGTCTATTGGGTCATACTGAGCCCATTCTCTGATGTCTGTTCTTGTTAGTTTTCAGTGGTTACCCAACACCAAACCAGGCAGGTACCAGCAAGGCAAACCGGCCAGACGTAACATCAGGTAGACTCTAATGGGAAGCAGCATGCCCCACTTGGGTCACATGTAGTGTATTACACTCATTCCAAAATGCCAATAAAACCAGGTCAGTCCCATAACCAAAAACAGATCTAGACCAAACCCACTGAACACAGACCCCATATTAGACCCCCTAGAGTAATAGATTCCTGGCTTCCCTGAATACAGAACAATTCCGGACCAGGCTGCCGAAACTAATACAAACCACAAAACATACCCCAAATTAAACCCCCTAAACAAAGCGTACAGACCCTCTAAAATTATGTATATCACCTCAGAAAGACTTTGTACCCTCCGGTGACTACCCGGCCAGCTATCCTCAAAGACTGCGTGACTGTAAACTGACTGAAGTCTTGAGTAAAGTACCCGTACAGAGTCAGCCAGTCTCCGGTGTTTTATTCTGTTAAGTTAAGAAGTAGCTGCTGCCACATCAACCAGCTCAGCAGCAGCAAGGCCCCGGGGACCCCGCACCGCCTGCATGGAGCGTCATCAATTGGCTGCAATACCACCATCCCCGGCGGTCTGACAGCGGTGCTGGTGAGATCACCAGAATACTGCAGGTGGCGTCACGAGACTTTACACTTTATTCTTTTTTTTCTATTTTATTTTTCCCCTTTTTGCCCAGTGACACCCAGGGTATGGGCCAGGGCACAGGCCACCAAGACATCACCCCCAGCATCAACCCCTGAGTACCACGTTCCCAAACACCCCTGGGCGGGTAATCTCTAAGTAACAGTTCATATCCTGGGAGGGTTGGAAATAGTATAGTCTCTGAGAACACAGTCCAGAACTGGATGCAGTGCAGAGCAACAAATGCAAGTCCTAAACAGTCCAGAGCACTGCAACTGCACTTAAATAAACTTAACTGAATGGCCGCAGTGGAACCTATTAGAACAAACTGTGCTTACGTGAAGCAAGGCAGGCTGGCAGAACCTAAAGCAGGAACAAACTCCAGAGTAACTTGATGCAGCGAGGCCAACTGGAAGCAGGAGGAGAATAGCTGGACTTCAGACTGCAGAGAAGCTGGAAAGAGCCAAACTGGAATAGCTGGTGAAGGAGCATATGTAAATTGTCACTTCAAAGAGGAAGTAGACATACTGTAATGCAATCCTAAAAGTTATAATTGACTCATTAACAAGTCTTTTAATATGACTTAGGATTTGTGCCAGATCAGAACACCAAACTGGTGAAGGAGCACAAATTTAAGATACACAAAGGAGTCAGAGATCCAAGCAAAATACTCAAGAAAGGACTGGAAGATGGACTGGAGCTTATATAGGCAGGAAAGGAGGAACACATTGAAAGGAACGGGGTGGCAGACACTATTTTGAATGAGGGCAAGGAGACACAAAAGGTAATCAGATGATAGGAGCATTTGTAAAAACATATTTTGACTGTGTGCCACTTTCTTTCCCAGAAGGAGAAGGGCACCCCCAACAGTGTGATGAGGCCCACTGTATGTAGCTCTTTGGGGGTCTTGGAGAGAAAAAAATAAAAAAATAACTGTCCAACTGTCCAAACTGTCCAACTGTCCAAACTGTCCAACTGTCCAAACTGTCCAAATGTTGCAATGGTCACGGAAAGGTTGTAAGGAGAAAACGAACACCAGACACATCCCAAGAGCCAAATCTTTGCATTATAATAGGACACCACTGTGGAGTCCTCTCGGGTCTATGTATGTTGCGCCCAGGCTCTGGGGTACTCGGGTGTCAGGCTCCGAGGGCTTAAGCATTGACACGGGGAATGGTGGCCGTGCTTGACCCCGTGTCCTGGGCCTATCTTTCAAAAAGGCGGTTAATATTTACAGGGGATTATGTACAAAGTTTGTTGTGACGCCACCTGTAGTATCTGGTGAGATGTTACTAGCGCTGCCACAGTCCGCCGGAGGTAGATGGTATCACGGCTGAGTTGGTAAAGTCCTCCACAGGTAGGACTGGGACATCCGGGGCAGCGTTCCTGTAGGGGAATAAAGTCATTCGCAAGGAAATGCATTAGAGTCGAGTTCACTTCTCTCTGGGCACTTTACTGGAAACTTGTGGCATTGAAGTTGCAGTTTACAGTTCAGCATAAGTTGTTATAACAGGTAGCTAACGGGTAGATGCAAGTGGATTCCAGATAGTATGATGGAACCCTCGGTGTGTGCCTTCTTTCCCGTCTGTTCCTTCCTGCTTCCCAGTGATTGCATGAAACCCAGTGACTTGAAATCAGCCGGACCTCCACTCTTTCTCTCACCCTTGCTGCCGTCGGGTAACCCTCTACTGGCTGGCCGCCTGCTCCTTCAGCGGTGCCTGCTTCCCTCTTCTGGTTGCTTGGGTGCCTGGGGAACTTGTAGACTCCCGGGGACTCCGGATGTTCTGTGGTCCTATAGTATCCCACAGGTGCGGGCTCCGGTGCCCGGTAACTGTCTGCGCCTGGGAGCCTTTTTCTCCTACTCCCTCTCTCTTGGTCCCTCAGCCCAAAAGGTCGAAGACCTGGAGGCAAAGGACCTCTTTGTTCCCCCTAGAGGTGGTTTTATTCCCTCCCGGGTAACCTCCCACCGTGTAATCTAGTGTGGGAGTGCTGGTTAACGGGTGCCACCCACCATCCTAGAATCCACTTTTACGGGTGCAGTACCCCTCTGTGACACCTGCATGGCGGGGCGCCACATGTACACTACCAGTTGGAGACCCCCTTTAATTTTGCACATTTTCTAGGTAGTTTTCACTGTAGAACCTCATGGCATTAACTTTACATTTTTCCTTACATCTCCCCTCCGTCAGGTCTTTCTTAAGTCTGAAAACTTTCTATTTCAATCTCACATTTGTCTATAAAGTAAAGGATCCTCCAAGGCAGATACTGTGCAAAAAAATAAGAAAACTCCAAGTGTCGCTTTAGGCTGCCGGGAAGGACATAAGGACACGTCTCCTGCGCGCCATAGGAATTAATCAACCTGACTGAACAGAAGTTGATATTTTTCCTATCAGTTGAGTTGTGGCAGCTGTCAGTGACATTTTTAGGTGACACAGATAAGCGCGGTGACAATCCTCTATAGGGAGTCTGGACTGTTTTGCATTGAGTGACAAAAATGCTGTCCGTGCCCCACCCTCCATAATTCCAGCTGTCACCATCATCCTTACAAAAACTTTAAAGTGGCAGCCAACTATCAATGATACATCATGGAGAAATAATCTGAGACCTCGGAGGAGACATCTTGACGGAGAATACAATTTCCATCACATTATCCCCCATGAAGGGTATTATATGACAATTTATTACATTTTATGCACATAAATTACCCAGCTGTATTCTTCAGTTTAAGTGAACACTGAAGTATCAGACAACTTTATATCATAGGAAGTGAGGACAGGTCCTTTACTCTTTACAGGAAGTTGGGGCAGGTCCTTTACTATTTACAGGAAGTGGGGGCAGGTCCTTTACTCTTTACAGGAAGTTGGGGCAGGTCCTTTACTATTTACAGGAAGTGGGGGCAGGTCCTTTACTATTTACAGGAAGTGGGGGCAGGTCCTTTACTATTTACAGGAAGTGGGGGCAGGTCCTTTACTATTTACAGGAAGTGGGGGCAGGTCCTTTACTATTTACAGGAAGTGAGGGCAGGTCCTTTTCTCTTTACAGGAAGTGGGGGCAGGTCATTTACTCTTTACAGGAAGTAGGGCAGGTCCTTTTCTCTTAACAGAAAGAGGAGGAAGGTCCTTTACTCTTTAAGGGCAGTGGGGGCAGGTCTTTTACTATTTAAAGGAAGTGGGGACAGGTCACTCACTCTTTACAGGAAGTGGGGGCAGATCCTTTACTCTGTACAGGAAGTGAGGGCAGGTCCTTTACTCTTTACAGGAAGTGAGGACAGGTCCTTTACTCTTTACAGGAAGTGAGGGCAGGTCCTTTACTCTTTACAGGAAGTGAGGGCAGGTCCTTTACTCCTTACTGGAAGTGGGGACCGTCCCTTTACTCTTTACAGGAAGTTGGGGCAGGTCCTTTACTTTTTGCAAGAAGTGGGGACAGGTTCTTTCCTTTTTACAGCAAGTGGGGGTAGGTGTTTTACTCTTTACAGGAAGTGGGGGCAGGTCCTTTACTCTTTACAGGAAGTTGGGTCAGGTCCTTTACTATTTACAGATAGTGAGGGCAGGTCCTTTTCTCTTTACAGGAAGTGGGGACAGGTCCTTTACTATTTACAGATAGTGAGGGCAGGTCCTTTTCTCTTTACAGGAAGTTGGGTCAGGTCCTTTGCTATTTACAGATAGTGAGGGCAGGTCCTTTTCTCTTTACAGGAAGTGGGGGCAGGTCCTTTACTATTTACAGATAGTGAGGGTTGGTCCTTTTCTCTTTACAGGAAGTGAGGGCAGGTCCTTTACTATTTACAGATAGTGAGGGCAGGTCCTTTACTCTTTACAGGAAGTGAGGGCAGGTCCTTTTCTCTTTACAGGAAGTGAGGGCAGGTCCTTTTCTCTTTACAGGAAGTGAGGGCAGGTCCTTTTCTCTTTACAGGAAGTGAGGGCAGGTCCTTTACTATTTACAGATAGTGAGGGCAGGTCCTTTACTCTTTACAGGAAGTGAGGGCAGGTCCTTTACTCTTTACAGGAAGTAGGGCAGGTCCTTTTCTCTTTACAGGAAGTGGGGGCAGGTCATTTACTCTTTACAGGAAGTAGGGCAGGTCCTTTTCTCTTAACAGAAAGAGGAGGAAGGTCCTTTACTCTTTAAGGGCAGTGGGGGCAGGTCTTTTACTATTTAAAGGAAGTGGGGACAGGTCACTCACTCTTTACAGGAAGTTGGGTCAGGTCCTTTACTCTTTACAGGATGTGAGGGCAGGTCCTTTACACCTTAGAAGAAATAGGGGTGGGTCTTTGTCACGTTATAGGAATTGAAGGCGGGTCTTTGCACAGGAAGTGGGGTACGTTTTGATCTCTGTACAGGAAATAGAGGTGGATCTATGTGACTTTATAGGAAGTTGGGGCTGGTCTTTGTCTCTCTACAAGGAATGAGGCAGGACTTTGTCTCTCTACAAGGTTTAAGGGCAGAGGTTTGTCACTTTATTGAAAGTGGGAGAGGGTCTTTGTATCTGTACGGAAAGTGTGGGTAACTTTTTGTCTCTCTCAGAAAATGGTTTTTTTTTAAAAGCTTTATCCTCCCTACTTTAATTTTCTGAGACAATGATCTTTGGGTTTGCATTAATCATCAACATTAACAGAAATAAACACATGAAATAGCTCCCTCTGTGTGTAATGACTCTATATAATAGATGTGGTCACTTTATGTATTGAATTATTGAAATAAGGTAACTTTTTGATGATATTCTAATTCATTGAGATGAACAGTTGATGCCGAATGAGAAAGAGGCATAAATACACGTTCCGTCAGATCCGCCCGGCGTGTTTACATGAACGTTCCCATCACTTATCACAATAAAAATGGTAATTAATTCCCACGTCCCATTGATGTATTTCTTTATCTTTAAATGAGAAGTCCTTTAAGATATCCGGAAACTTTGTACATTCTCCGACACAAAACATCATTTAATTTCTTTTCCTTTTTTTTTTTAATTCTGTGTGAAATTTACCGAAATGACAAAATTATGTGAATTGATTTTTCCAGTGTTTGATATCAATGGGTTTGTTCCCGGGGGGGGGGGGGAATAAATATAATGGTTTCCTAATATATACATTTGGACTCGGGACTTTGAAGCCACGTTTGATGTCTTTCGCCTGATACGAAGCCGATGGTTTGATCGTCTTTAGAATTCTCTAATCCAGGGAAGATTGATACATTTGTTTTTAAAAACAAATAAATAAAAAACAGTTAAGTATATAAGTATTAAGTATATACATTGGTGGTCAGACTTAGAGGTCAACACACAATGTCCTTAATGTTAAGGTCATTGTGTTTTCCTATGTGAAAATATCCTATCATGAGTAAATTATCAGTATTTTAGTCTTGTTTCATAAATTGAATATATTCTAAAGCTCAGAATAAGTGAAAAAGACACTGACCAAATTAGAGAACACTCAGATACCTGCAGGCTATTGGTGTTAATCTGGCACCTGGTGCTAGTTCACTTAATTATTTGACAAACCCCATATAACTGGCAGCCTAACTTTCCAGTTTGCACTCACTTTGAAAAAATGGTGACTGAAACCCTCCAGCAGCAGGTTGTCCAGATGAAGCCAAATGGGTCACCCCGATTTCTAGAATATCGCATGTTTACAACATCACAAACTCTTCCTGGTCACCCTCGAAAGACAAATGCAAAAGAGGACAGGCTAATGCTGAGAATCTCCATAGGTAATTGTTTCCACGTTGCAGCTGTAATAGTTTGCCAGTTCAGCCCTGAACAGGGTAAGGATCTGTCTTGTCATACAGTGTCATGTTGTTTAAAGGGATCCTGTCACCTCTTTAGGAGACAAAAGAAGTCTGAGATTAGTGATAGGATGGTGCAGGGACATGCTTTGATAGCTTAGGAGGCATCTGGAGGTGACAGGATCCCTTTAAGGGAATTTGGACTGAAAGCCCACTCGGCAGTGACCAAACCTCTTATTAGCAGAAATAATCAAAAGGCTAGTCTGTTGTGTGGACAGAGGAGAAGGGTTCACAGTTCATTTTAGGGATGAAAGCAAGTTTAATTTATTTGGGCCTGATGGGAAACATTATGTTCGTCAAAAAACTGGGGAAAGACTGAACCCAGAGTGTGTAAAGAAGTCAGTGACAGGTGGTGGAGGACGTGTGATGGTTTGGGGAATGTTTTCTTCTGCAGGGGTTGGACCTTTCATACAGCTACATGGCAGAGTGAATGCAAGTGTGGATCTGAACCTTCTTCAACAACACGTGGTCCATTACCTTCTTCAACAACACGTGGTTCATTACCTTCTTCAACAACACGTGGTCCATTACCTTCTTCAACAACACGTGGTTCATTACCTTCTTCAACAACACGTGGTTCATTATTTGTGTTCAGCACTCAATCAGCAGCAATTTTCATGCAGGACAATATCCCCTGTCGCGCAGCAAAACGGGTAAAGCAGTTCCTTGAAACAGAAAACCTTGAAACAATGAAATGGCCACAACCCAGAGTCCTAATCTAAACCCAATACAAACCTCTGGAAAATCCTTGGTGACAAAGTTATGGTCAAGAAACCCACAACAGTCACAGAACTGTGGAAGAGACTGGAAGAAGAGTGGAGCAAAATCCCTCCAGAGAAGAGTGGGACTGGAAGAAAAGTGGAGCAAAATCCCCCCAGAGAAGAGAGAGACTGGAAGAAGAGTGGATCAAAATCCCCCCAGGGCCGTGTGAGAGACTAGTGATATCCTGGGACCGCAGATGTGCTGAAGTCCTTCACAGCAAAGGCCTGGACAAAGCAAAGGCCTGTGCACAGCAAAGGCCTGGACACAGCAAAGGCCTGGACAAAGCAAAGTCCTGTACACAGCAAAGATCTGTACACAGCAAAGGTCTGTACACAGCAAAGGCCTAGACACAGCAAGGGCCTGGACACAGCAAAGGCCTGCACACTTCCTACTGATTGGTGACTGTTGTAACCTTCACAATATGTAGTATTAATCTTTCTCTGTCTACAGTCATTGCTGTTCTCTAATTATGATCATCACATTTTGTGTAAAAAAAAAAAGATTTAAGTTGATGAACCTTGGTTATTTTGGGAAACCCTGTCCTAGTGTCTGGTGATGTTCATCAATGTAGATCACATTCTGTCTCAAAAAATCAAGTGATCACACATTGTTCTCATGTAGATTGCCGGAGTACATAAACTGACTAAACTTTCATTTTATTTTATTTTTTAAAATTTTGTCCAGCCAAGAAAGTTATGAAACTTTGCAAATCACTTTCTAAGGAGATTTTGCCTTCATTACTTTAAAAATGAATGTAAAGGGCATTGCTATTTTCCAATATACAGTATTTGGCTGCCTTCGGATACATTGATTGTAGAATATAATGTACTCATTGGGAGTACAGATGATGGCAGTGGTGTGTCTTTCTTTGAGTGTTGTGTGTATCATGACAATCTCCTGCAGCATTATCCCCCGAGTTAGGTGTTTATCTTACCCTTTCACTGAATCCACAAAAAGGACAGAATTTCAGAAAAACTCACCATAATCAGCCAAAAGGTCTGATACCAAATGCACTAACCCTTTCACTGCCATCATCTGTACTCCAAGCAGAAGAAGATGAATTCTGAAGTGTACAGGGCGAGACTTTCTGCTCCGATTCTAATGAATACGATGAGATTGATTGGACGGTGCATCAGAGACAGACAGCACACAAAGGCAGTGGGGGATGGAATGGCCACAGTCAATCGAGCTCCCTCCAGCCACAGTGACTGCCTCCATGGCTTCTAACTGTAAGTTTTACAAAGGCTATATCTCAGTGTACACAGCACACAGACACATGGGGGACCCCTTTCCTGAATGCAGCAGATATGCTGCATTCAGTGCTGCACTTAGATTGCCATGCAGCAGGGGGGTGACAGTTCCTCTTTAACAACAGGTGCAGTATTGTTTTTTTTTCAATGAAATGACATTTACACTTAAAGGAGAAAGACAAAGAAACAAGAAATGACTGAAGTCAACTGCATTAAAGGCTGCAAAACCTCACGCCGAAAACCAGCGATGGTGATGACCATGGCCAAAAGACTTCAGTCGTTGCTGCAAAGTATTCAATGCTCGGAACTTGAAACGAGCAGGTCATTCTTATGGACAGGTGATACTGGAGTATCAATTAAAATGGAAGTCAATGGGAGACTCCTCTCCTCGTATATATGGTCCTCCTTGTGTCCCCTTCCTGGTATATATGGTCCCCATCCTTTTATATCTATCCCTGTTCTGTCCCTAACCCATCACTGAAAACAATAACATTGCACTCACCTTTCCTCCGCTCTCACGTCGCCCGGTGCCCTACCATATTCAGCACGCAGTGGCGGCAGCTGACATCAGAGTGCAGGGTCAGGGGCCCGCTTATAACAGTGACATCACTCTCATGGACGGGCCACTGTCGCTGCACCTCCGAAGGCTCACAGCCGCTGTGCTTGTGCCAGAAGTCTGTATCGCAGTGAGGCACCTGACGGATCTCTACAACACGATGTATTTCACCTGGATCTGCAACCTCGGTGAAGACAATGATCCAGCTGAAGCAGCGGGCCCCTCTAGCCCCGGGCCCAGTTGCAGCCACAACCCCTGCGACCCCAGTCATTATGCCATTGCTTAGCCATCATACATTTTGTATGGGGAATTCTCCTAGAAGTGATACTCAATGGGTAGAACCCAAGGTATCCAGATTGCACCACATCTATAAGGGATAGCAGTGGAGGGTTGGACAATGCCGGCTGCTATGTCCACGAGCCGCGGTGAGAATTTCATAGGGTCGTCTACACCGTGAATACAGATGATATCAGCATCAGTGAAAAAGTATATTTGTTCTTGGCAATTTCAGTTTCGGTCATATTCTTTGCTATTTCTTCATATTCCGTATCAGCCGCTGGTAGTAAATGAGATTAATGACTTTTGTTCAGCTCCTACATTTAAAATGGACTAAAGGTCACTTTACATTGCAGCTTCTAATTGTCAGACTCTATCTGTAATGAGGGAAAGGTCGACGGCGTGACCTCCGGGAAAATCTCCATCCCCTCAGAACAAATGGGATAATTGCATTATTTGCTAAGCATATATTATGTTATCCTGCTGAAAGGCGAGATCACGAGGCCACAGGCAGGACAGGGAGAGACACACATTGACAGAAAAATATATACACACTAAATATACATTCTACAGGGAACAACCCGAGGCCGAGCGGAGATCAACGACCGACACACCAACATTAACAGACATTAATCAACGTAATCAACAAAGACAATTTATAATGAAATGTTCTGCTAAAGACCCTACTATATACAAGAATATAACTACTATAACACTGAATAAAAAAGCCAGGAAGCTAGCGCTGCCTGCAATACAAAAAGTGCATGTGCACATATTAATTTCTAACTGTACTTTAAACTGAGACATTTAGCAAACAATTGATCAATTCTTTGAGCTACCCCGCCACGTCACGGCATTCTCAGATGGGGCAGTCCTACTCTACGTTTTTTAATACGCTGTGCCATTACGGCCTCCTGAATGCATTAAAACCAGAACCATATCAAATGCACACATACCTGAAGCATTTCTGAACTACTCCCACGGCGCCAGAAAAGCAGCGCAGAAAAAGACAGACCAGGTCCGGACATGACATCCAGACATTATCGGATCTAACCCCCATACTGCCCAACCAGCAACCATGGATGAGGGTAGGACAGGCCCAAACACATGTGCAACAATCAAGCAGAGCCTATGGACAGGGTACGCACATACAGCGGCCTAGATCAATCACACTAAGACAGATAGAATACCATGCACAACCAAGCGCGCACAGCAAAAAGCGGTGCTCAACCACAAACCCATAACAAATAATAAAGCCAAGAAGCCAGTGTTGCCTGTGGTTAGCACGCAATACAAAAAGTGCATGTGCATTTTTATTATTTTTTTTTATTTTTTTTTTTTATAGGTTTGTGGTTGACCACCACTTTTTGCCGTGCGCGCTTGGTTGTGCATGCTATTCTATCTGTCTTAATGTGATTGATCTAGGCCGCTGTAAACACATACAGCAGCCACACCCTGCACATAGGCTCTGCTTGATTGTTGTACATGTGTTTGGGCCTGTTCTACCCTCCTCCATGGTTGCTGGTTGGGCAGTGTGGGGGTCAGATCTGATAATGTCCATATGTCATGTCCGGACCTGGTCTGCCTTTATCTGTGCTGCCTTTCTGGCGCTGTGGGAGTAGTTCAGAAATGCTTCAGGTACGTGTGCATTTGAAACGGTTCAGCTTTTAATGCATTCAGGAGGCCGTAATGGCACAGCGTATAAAAAAAAACGTAGAGTAGGACTGCCTCAGCTGAGAATGCCGTGACTTGGTGGGGTAGCTCAAAGAATTGATCAATTGTTTGCCAAATATCTCAGTTTAAAGTACAGTTAGAAATTAATATGTGCATATGCACTTTTTGTATTGCGTGCTAACCACAGGCAGCGCTGGCTTCTTGGCTTTTTTATTTTCTAGAGGTTTGTGATTGACCACCACTTTTTGCCGTGTACGCTTGGTTGTGCATGCTATTCTATCTGTCTTTAATGTGATTGATCTAGGCCGCTGAACACAAATACAGTGGCCATACCCTGCCCATAGGCTCTGCTTGATTGTTGCACATGTGTCTGGGCCTGTTCCGCCCTCATCCATGGTTGCTGGTTGGGCAGTGTGGGGGTCAGATCCGATAATGTCCGGATGTCATGTCCGGACCTGGCCTGCCTTTTTCTGCGCTGCTTTTCTGGTGCCATGGGAGTAGTTCAGAAATACTTCAGGTACGTGTGCATTTGATATGGTTCTGCATTTAATGCATTCAGGATGCCGTAATGACACAGCGTATTAAAAAACGTAGTGTAGGACTGCCCCATCTGAGAATGCCTTGACGTGGCAGGGGTAGCTTAAAGAATTGATCAATTGTTTGCCAAATATCTCAGTTTAAAGTACAGTTAGAAATGAATATGTGCACATGCACTTTTTGTATTGCGTGCTAACCACAGGCAGCGCTGGCTTCTTGGCTTTTTTACTATAATACTTCTCCTATAAACAAGAATATAACTACTATAATACTGCCCCCTATATACAAGAATATAACTACTATAATACTGCTCCTATATACACAAATATAACTACTATAATACTGTCCCTATATACAAGAATATAACTACTATAATACTGCCCCTATATACAAGAATATAACTACTATAATACTGCTCCTATATACAAGAATATAACTACTATAATACTGCCCCTATGTACAAGAATATAACTACTATAATACTGCCCCTATATACAAGAATATAACTACTATAATACTGCTCCTATATACAAGAATATAACTACTATAGTACTGCTCCTATGTACAAGAATATAACTACTATAATACTGCCCCTATATACAAGAATATAACTACTATAATACTGCTCCTATGTACAAGAATATAACTACTATAATACTGCTCCTATATACAAGAATATAACTACTATAATACTGCTCCTATGTACAAGAATATAACTACTATAATACTGCTCCTATATACAAGAATATAACTACTATAATACTGCTCCTATATACAAGAATATAACTACTATAACACTGCTCCTATGTACAAGAATATAACTACTATAATACTGCTCCTATATACAAGAATATAACTACTATAATACTGCTCCTATATACAAGAATATAACTACTATAATACTGCTCCTATGTACAAGAATATAACTACTATAATACTGCTCCTATATACAAGAATATAACTACTATAATACTGCTCCTATATACAAGAATATAACTACTATAATACTGCTCCTATGTACAAGAATATAACTACTATAATACTGCCCCTATATACAAGAATATAACTACTATAATACTGCCCCTATATACAAGAATATAACTACTATAGTACTGCTCCTATGTACAATAATATAGCTACTATAATACTGCTCCTATGTACAAGAATATAACTACTATAATACTGCTCCTATATACAAGAATATAACTACAATAATACTGCCCATATGTACAAGAATATAACTACTATAATACTGCTCCTATATACAAGAATATAACTACTATAATACTGCTCCTATATACAAGAATATAACTACTATAATACTGTCCCTATATACAAGAATATAACTACTATAATACTGCCCCTATGTACAAGAATATAACTACTATAATACTGCTCCTATATACTAGAATATAACTACTATAATACTGCCCCTATATACAAGAATATAACTACTATAATACTGCTGCTATGTACAAGAATATAACTACTATAATACTGCTCCTATGTACAAGAATATAACTACTATAATACTGCTCCCTGTGTACAAGAATATAACTACTATAAATACTGCTCCTATATACAAGAATATAACTACCATAATACTGCCCATATGTACAAGAATATAACTACTATAATACTGCTCCTATATACAAGAATTAACTACTGTAATACTGTCCCTATATACAAGAATATAACTACTATAATACTGCTCCTATATACAAGAATATAACTACTATAATACTGCCCTATATACAAGAATATAACTACTATAATACTGCTCCCTGTGTACAAGAATATAACTACTATAATACTGCTCCTATATACAAGAATATAACTACCATAATACTGCCCATATGTACAAGAATATAACTACTATAATACTGCTCCTATATACAAGAATATAACTACTGTAATACTGTCCCTATATACAAGAATATAACTACTATAATACTGCTCCTATATACAAGAATATAACTACTATAATACTGCCCCTATATACAAGAATATAACTACTATAATACTGCTCCTATGTACAAGAATATAACTACTATAATACTGCTCCTATGTACAAGAATATAACTACTATCATACTGACCCTTTATACAAGAATATAACTACTATAATACTGCCCCTATGTACAAGAATATAACTACTATAATACTGCCCCTATGTACAAGAATATAACTACTATAATACTGCCCCTACATACAAGAATATAACTACTATAATACTGCTCCTATATACAAGAATATAACTACTATAATACTGCTCCTATGTACAAGAATATAACTACTATAATACTGCTCCTGTAGACAAGAATATAACTACTATAATACTGCTCCTATATACAAGAATATAACTACTATAATACTGCTCCTATATACAAGAATATAACTACTATAATACTGCCCCTATATACAAGAATATAACTACTATAATACTGCTCCTATGTACAAGAATATAACTACTATAATACTGTCCCTTTATACAAGAATATAACTACTATAATACTGCCCCTATGTACAAGAATATAACTACTATAATACTGCCCCTATGTACAAGAATATAACTACTATAATACTGCTCCTATGTACAAGAATATAACTACTATAATACTGCTCCTATGTACAAGAATATAACTACTATAATACTGCTCCTATGTACAAGAATATAACTACTATAATACTGTCCCTTTATACAAGAATATAACTACTATAATACTGCTCCTATATACAAGAATATAACTACTATAATACTGCTCCTATGTACAAGAATATAACTACTATAATACTGCTCCTATATACAAGAATATAACTACTATAATACTGCCCCTATATACAAGAATATAACTACTATAATACTGCTCCTATGTACAAGAATATAACTACTATAATACTGCTCCTATGTACAAGAATATAACTATTATAATACTGTCCCTTTATACAAGAATATAACTACTATAATACTGCCCCTATGTACAAGAATATATGTCAGTATTCCAGGTTTTCCGGCTTGCCATTTGACCATTTTGCCCTCAGTCAGCATGGAGATCATTGTTTTGTTTGCCCTTCTTCCTGTCTCGTTTGCATAAAGACCTGGCTCAGGTGAGCAATCATTGCTTGAGTATACTGGTTCTTGGTTTTCTCCAGCTCAGCTGTTCTCCTTGATCCTCTCACTTCCCTGGAGCTCTGTGAGATCCTGGTTCACCTTACAGCTCCCTGCATCGTGCTTCTGGTGCCGCTGCTTATACCTTCTGGCTCGGACATTCAAGTTTGTAAGCAACTTCCCGGTTATTATCATATGTACTGTTTGCTTTGTGGAACTTGTGTTTCATTACCTACTCGGAACTGTGTTTAAACTTGTTACCCGGTCATCCGGGTGTGGGGACCTTCTGCCACGGACATTATCTTCGGTCGTTTCAGTACCAGGACTTGTGCTATGGACTACATGCATCTGGATTTACCTGTTTTGGACTATTGGTTTTTCGGACTGCTTCCATAAGGACTGTGCTCGATGATATATATATATTGGGGTTGTGTTATGTTGTGTGCTTTTGCTGTGTACTAAATTCACCTTTGTTTTGCTGTGTGTTATAAATACTTGCACCTAAGAACCCGTCTCTGCTCTTCATTGCCCTTAAGCGATCAGACTCCTCAAAACCTATACAATAGTATTACAATATAACTACTATAATACTGCCCCTATGTACAAGAATATAACTACTATAATACTGCCCCTATGTACAAGAATATAACTACTATAATACTGCTCCTATGTACAAGAATATATCTACTATAATACTGCTCCTATGTACAAGAATATAACTACTATAATACTGCTCCTGTAGACAAGAATATAACTACTATAATACTGCTCCTATATACAAGAATATAACTACTATAATACTGCTCCTATATACAAGAATATAACTACTATTATACTGCTCCTATGTACAAGAATATAACTACTATAATACTGCTCCTATATACAAGAATATAACTACTATAATACTGCCCCTATGTACAAGAATATAACTACTATAATACTGTCCCTATATACAAGAATATAACTACTATAATACTGCTCCTATGTACAAGAATATAACTACTATAATACTGCTCCTATGTACAAGAATATAACTACTATAATACTGCCCCTATATACAATAATATAACTACTATAATACTGCTACTATGTACAAGAATATATCTACTATAATACTTTCCCTATATACAAGAATATAACTACTAAAATACTGCTCCTATATACAAGAATATAACTACTATAATACTGCTCCTATGTACAAGAATATAACTACTATAATACTGTCCCTTTATACAAGAATATAACTACTATAATACTGCTCCTATATACAAGAATATAACTACTATAATACTGCTCCTATGTACAAGAATATAACTACTATAATACTGCTCCTATATACAAGAATATAACTACTATAATACTGCTCCTATATACAAGAATATAACTACTATAACACGGCTCCTATGTACAAGAATATAACTACTATAATACTGCTCCTATATACAAGAATATAACTACTATAATACTGCTCCTATATACAAGAATATAACTACTATAATACTGCTCCATGTACAAGAATATAACTACTATAATACTGCCCCTATATACAAGAATATAACTACTATAATACTGCCCCTATATACAAGAATATAACTACTATAGTACTGCTCCTATGTACAAGAATATAACTACTATAATACTGCCCCTATATACAAGACTATAACTACTATAATACTGCTCCTATATACAAGAATATAACTACTATAATACTGCACCTATATACAAGAATATAACTACTATAATACTGCCCCTATAATATAACTACTATAATACTGCTCCTATATACAAGAATATAACTACTATAATACTGCCCCTATATACAAGAATATAACTACTATAATACTGCTCCTATGTACAAGAATATAACTACTATAATACTGCCCCTATATACAAGAATATAACTACTTTAATACTGCTCCTATGTACAAGAATATAACTACTATAATACTGCTCCTATATACAAGAATATAACTACTATAATACTGCTCCTATATACAAGAGTATAACTACTATAATACTGCTCCTATATACAAGAATATAACTACATATAATACTGTCCCTATACACAAGAATATAACTACTATAATACTGCCCCTATACACAAGAATATAACTACTATAATACTGTCCCTTTATACAAGAATATAACTACTATAATACTGCTCCTATATACAAGAATATAACTACTATAATACTGCTCCTATGTACAAGAATATAACTACTATAATACTGCACCTACATACAAGAATATAACTACTATAATACTGCTCCTATATACAAGACTATAACTACTATAATACTGCTCCCTATGTACAAGAATATAACTACTATAATACTGCTCCTATATACAAGAATATATCTACTATAATACTGCTCCTATGTACAAGAATATAACTACTATAATACTGCTCCTATGTACAAGAATATATCTACTATAATACTGCTCCTATATACAAGAATATAACTACTATAATACTGCCCCTATGTACAAGAATATAACTACTATAATACTGCCCTATGTACAAGAATATAACTACTATAATACTGCTCCTATATACAAGAATATAACTACTATAATACTGCTCCTATATACAAGAATATAACTACTATAATACTGCTCCTATATACAAGAATATAACTACTATAATACTGCTCCTATGTACAAGAATATAACTACTAAAAAGTTAAAACTTTAGTAAGAAAGACATCTGGAAAGATGTAATACACAGCCCAACATATCGCGGTTTGTATAACACACATTTTCGCTGAGCCTTTGTTATAGCAGACGTCTCCTGTGAGCGCGGTATGGAAACGCGATAGATTATTCTGTTTATTCGTGAGGAAGAGAAACGCTGACACGAATTCATAAAAATGAAATATGAAAACAAACTGGAAATCAATATATGTCATAAGTGATGTCTGAAGACGAGACGTTAAGGCGCGGCATAAAACATGCGCTCCACGATAGAATCGCCATATTAGAAAAGTTAAAACGTTTCCTAAGACGAATATCTCACTTTATACTTTATGTCATAAATCAGACACCAACAACACGTTACTGAGGCTGTAAACTTCACAGGTGTGCGGCCTCTGTGATATCATCCCGCTACACAGAGGGAAATGTGGCGGAATAGTAAAGTGCACTCAATTGCTGTAAAATGGAATGTGGGAATGTATCCTACCATCGACTACCAAAATCACACGTCTCCTCCGTCTTCAGTATTCAGTGACCGCCCGTCTCCTCCATCCTCAGTATTCAGTGACCGCCCATCTCCTCCATCCTCAGTATTCAGTGACCGCCCATCTCCTCCGTCCTCAGTATTTTGTGACCGCCCGTCTCCTACATCCTCAGTATTCTGTAATCACCCATCTCCTCCGTCCTCAGTATTCAGTGACCGTCCGTCTCCTCCGTCCTCAGTATTCAGTGACCGCCCGTCTCCTCCTTCCTCAGTATTCAGTGACCGCCCGTCTCCTCCATCCTCAGTATTCAGTGACCGACCGTCTCCTCCATCCTCAGTATTCAGTGACCGCCCGTCTCCTCCATCCTCAGTAGTCAGTGACCGACCGTCTCCTCTGTCCTCAGTATTCAGTGACCGCCCATCTCCTCCATCCTCAGTATTCAGTGACCGCCCATCTCCTCCGTCCTCAGTATTCAGTGACCGCCCGTCTCCTCCATCCTCAGTATTCAGTGACCGCCCGTCTCCTCCATCCTCAGTATTCAGTGACCGCCCGTCTCCTCCATCCTCAGTATTCAGTGACCGCCCGTCTCGTCCATCCTCAGTATTCAGTGATCGCCCGTCTCCTCCATCCTCAGTATTCAGTGACCGCCCGTCTCCTCCATCCTCAGTATTCAGTGACCGACCGTCTCCTCCATCCTCAGTATTCAGTGACCACCCATTCTCCTCCATCCTCAGTATTCAGTGAGCGACCGTCTCCTCTGTCCTCAGTATTCAGTGACCGCCTGTCTCCTCCTTCCTCAGTATTCAGTGATCGCCCGTCTCCTCCATCCTCAGTATTCAGTGACCGCCCGTCTCCTCCATTCTCAGTATTCAGTGACCGACCGTCTCCTCCATCCTCAGTATTCAGTGACCGCCCGTCTCCTCCATCCTCAGTATTCAGTGACCGACCGTCTCCTCTGTCCTCAGTATTCAGTGACCGCCTGTCTCCTCCTTCCTCAGTATTCAGTGATCGCCCGTCTCCATCCTCAGTATTCAGTGATCTCCCGTCTCCTCCATCCTCAGTATTCAGTGATCTCCCGTCTCCTCCATCCTCAATATTAAGTGACCGCCCGTCTCCTCCATCCTCAGTATTCAGTGATCGCCCGTCTCCTCCATCCTCAGTATTCAGTGACCGCCCATCTCCTCCATCCTCAGTATTCAGTGACCGCCCATCTCCTCCGTCCTCAGTATTCAGTGACCGCCCGTCTCCTCCATCCTCAGTATTCAGTGACCGCCCGTCTCCTCCATCCTCAGTATTCAGTGACCGCCCGTCTCCTCCATCCTCAGTATTCAGTGACCGCCCGTCTCCTCCATCCTCAGTATTCAGTGATCGCCCGTCTCCTCCATCCTCAGTATTCAGTGACCGCCCGTCTCCTCCATCCTCAGTATTCAGTGACCGACCTTCTCCTCCATCCTCAGTATTCAGTGACCGCCCATCTCCTCCATCCTCAGTATTCAGTGACCGCCCATCTCCTCCATCCTCAGTATTCAGTGACCGACCGTCTCCTCCGTCCTCAGTATTCAGTGACCGCCTGTCTCCTCCGTCCTCAGTATTCAGTGACCGCCTGTCTCCTCCTTCCTCAGTATTCAGTGACCGCCCGTCTCCTCCATCCTCAGTATTCAGTGACCGCCCGTCTCCTCCATCCTCAGTATTCAGTGACCGACCGTCTCCTCCATCCTCAGTATTCAGTGACCGACCGTCTCCTCCATCCTCAGTATTCAGTGACCGCCCGTCTCCTCCATCCTCAGTATTCAGTGACCGCCCGTCTCCTCCATCCTCAGTATTCAGTGACCGCCCGTCTCCTCCATCCTCAGTATTCAGTGACCGCCCGTCTCCTCCATCCTCAGTATTCAGTGACCGCCCGTCTCCTCCATCCTCAGTATTCAGTGATCGCCCGTCTCCTCCATCCTCAGTATTCAGTGATCGCCCATTGGCTCGATCACTTCTTCTCGTCACTTGTGCACAGGCTATGGAGGATCCCAGCAGTAGATTGTTCCCAACATCCTGGAGACCTGACCCCCGATCTTCTGTGTGTGATTCTTGTGCGGATCCTTCTGTCTCTTGATCCCAGACAGACGGGATGGTGTGAGATCAGGGGCTCAGTGGATCATCACCTCCAGGACTCCTCACTCTCAATCACCTTGGCTTGATGTTGGGGGTTGTTTACCGGCTGCAGAATAAATGTAGAGATGATCACAAGCGTCCTGAAGGTATCACATGATGGATCAGGGTCTGCCTGGACTTCTCAGCATTGAGGACACCATTATCTGACCTAATCCTTAGTCCTAGACTTGCTGGACACTTCACCGTGCACCATTGTGTCTCCGGACAGAACCTGATCCGGTTTTGCCTCTTATGTATCCCTATGGTGCCGGATCGGTCCTATTTGCCCATCAAGTTTTGTGCTTTCTGTGGCTGATCCGGTTTTGCCTCCTATGTATCCCTCTGGTGCCGGATTAGTTCTATTTAGCCATCAAGTTTTGTGCTTTCTGTGGCTGATCCGGTTTTGCCTCTTATGTATCCCTATGGTGCCGGATCGGTCCTATTTGGCCATCAAGTTTTGTGTGTTCTGTGCCTGATCCTGTTTTGTCAGGTTTTTCACCGTGCACCAAATCGGAGCCTGCAGCATTTTTTCTCTCTGGTATAAAAATTGGACAAAACCGGACAGAACTGGATACGGCGCAATCCAGTTCCCATATAATGGAAGTCTATGTTGCTGGATCCGGTAAAAAAACGGATTGATTCCCGGATCCAATTAGGCTGGTTTCACACTACGATTTGTCTAAATCTGATGCTGTCCGATGAAAATCGGACAGCATCGGATCCGAATTTGGCCCCATGCATCCCTATGGGCATTGGACCTAATCGGATGTGCACTAAATGCCATCCAATTTGGTCCGATCCGATTCTGTCCGATTTTATTATTGGTGCAAAAATCGAAGCCTGCTCCGATTTTTGCACCGAAAATAAAATCTGACAGATTCGGATCGGACCAAATCGGATGGCATTTAGTGCACATCCGATCTGACCCGATCCCTTTAACATGGGGCCCTATGGAGAAGGGTCCGAGGAAACATCTGATGTCTCCTCGGACCCAATGTTAGTGTACTGAGCATGCTCCGTACATGCTCAGTGCACTAAACCTATTGTGTGCCGCCTAATTTAACTTCTGCAATGTATATACATACACACTATATACATACACACTCTATACATACACACTCTATACATACACACTATATACATACACACTCTATACATACACACTCTATACATACACACTCTATACATACACACTCTATACATACACACTCTATACATACACACTCTATACATACACACTCTATACATACACACTATATACATACACACTCTATACATACACACTCTATACATACACACTATATACATACACACTCTATACATACACACTATATACATACACACTCTATACATACACACTCTATACATACACACTATATACATACACACTCTATACATACACACTCTATACATACACACTCTATACATACACACTATATACATACACACTCTATACATACACACTATATACATACACACTCTATACATACACACTCTATACATACACACTCTATACATACACACTCTATACATACACACTCTATACATACACACTCTATACATACACACCTATATACATACACACTATATACATACACACTCTATACATACACACTCTATACATACACACTCTATACATACACACTATATACATACACCTATATACACCATACACACTCTATACATACACACTCATATACATACACACTATATAACATTACACACTCTATACATACACACTATATACATACACACTCTATACATACACACTATATACATACACACTCTATACATACACACTATATACATACACACTCTATACATACACACTCTATACATACACACTATATACATACACACTCTATACATACACACTCTATACATACACACTATATACAAAACCACCAACATATATACATACACACTCTATACATACACTATACATACACACTATATACATACACACTCTATACATACACACTATATACATACACACTCTATACATACACACTATATACATACACACTCTATACATACACACATAATACATACACACTCTATACATACACACTATATAACATCATACACACTATATACATACACACTACCTATACATACACACTCTAATACATACACACTCTATAACATACAACTACTACATCTATACATACACACTATATACATACACACTATATACATACACACTCTATACATACACACTCTATACATACACACTCTATACATACACACTCTATACATACACACTCTATACATACACACTATATACATACACACTATATACATACACACTCTATACATACACACTCTATACATACACACTATATACATACATTGCAGAAGTTAAATATAAGTTAAATCAAGTGTTTAAAAATAAAAAAATCTTTATTCTCACCTGCCAGCGCTCCCTCGGCGTCTCCAGCTGCAGCCGCTCGGTAACAGGACCTGTGATGATGTCAGAACCCGATCAGCTGATCGGGTCACATGACCGGTTACCGCGGTAACCGCTGATGCTTTTGACGTCATCACAGGTCCTGTACACCCGATCGGCTGCAGCTGGAGACGCCGAGGGAGCGCTGGAAGGTGAGAAAAAACATTTGTTATGTTGGGGGGGACAGGAGGGGGGCACATGAGGAGCGGACAGGAGGGGGGGACATGAGAGGGCACATGAGGGGGGACATGAGGGGGGACATGAGAGGGCACATGAGGGGGGACATGAGGGGGGACATGAGAGGGCACAGGAGGGGGGCACATGAGAGGGCACAGGAGAGGGCACAGGAGGGGGGCACATGAGAGGGCACAGGAGAGGGCACAGGAGGGGGGCACATGAGAGGGCACAGGAGAGGGCACAGGAGGGGGGCACATGAGAGGGCACAGGAGGGGGGCACATGAGAGGGCACAGGAGGGGGGCACATGAGAGGGCACAGGAGGGGGGCACATGAGAGGGCACAGGAGGGGGGCACATGAGAGGGCACAGGAGGGGGGCACATGAGAGGGCACAGGAGGGGGGCACATGAGAGTGCACAGGAGGGGGGCACATGAGAGGGCACAGGAGGGGGGCACATGAGAGGGCACAGGAGGGGGGCACATGAGAGGGCACAGGAGGGGGGGCACATGAGAGGGCACAGGAGGGGGGCACATGAGAGGGCACATGAGAGTGCACAGGAGGGGGGCACATGAGAGGGCACAGGAGGGGGGCACATGAGAGGGCACAGGAGGGGGGCACATGAGAGGGCACATGAGAGTGCACAGGAGGGGGGCACATGAGAGGGCACAGGAGGGGGGCACATGAGAGGGCACAGGAGGGGGGCACATGAGAGGGCACATGAGAGGGCACAGGAGAGGGCACATGAGAGGGCACAGCAGGGGACAGTAGGGAGAGAGTAGGGGGACACTAGGGCAAAACAGGGGGGCCGCAGAGAGGGAGCAAGATGACAGGAGGGAGAGGAGGGGGAGCTACGTGACAGCCCAAACTGATCCTGCAAAAAGTAGGATTCGGATGCCTATTTGGCATCCGATTGCAGGATTCAGTTTGGATCTGATGCTGTCCGATTTTTATCGGACAGCATCGGATTTAGAGAAATCGTAATGTGAAAGTAGCCTTATAAGCACAAAGCATGCTCAGGAATCCTGCCGTCTAAATTTCAGCACCATGGACAGCAGTATTTCAAACACAGGCTGTGAATTCAGCACCAAGGACAGCGGCAGAGCAGACACAGTCAAACTTCAGCACCATGGACAACAGCAGAAAACGAATCCTGTTAAAAATCTGACCGGGGACCATATTTGGCCACACTTTGTGCACATCCTATCCTGTCAGATTCTGTCCAGTGGATCCTGCAAAAAACAGGATCCAACCTGACAGCAAAAAAGCGAGGTGTGAAGCCGGCCTTACTGTAAGTGCACCTAAAGAATGGATACTGCTTTGTAGGCAAGGGGCGGTCACACCAAATATTGATTTAATTTAGATTTCTATTTTCCTTTTATTTATTGATTTAAAAAATAAACAACACTTTGTAAGAGTTTTTATTGATTTAATTTACATTTATTTTATTCATTTATAACCAGTTGACACTTATGAAAGCATCCTTACTTTGAAACAGTCCCTACCTGCATAAAACATTTTCACAGTTTTGTATAAATCATTGTGAGGACACAGCCTTCTTTTCATGTGTGTCGTGAGTTAATATTCTTAATGTGACCAGATGTATTGTTCTGTTGTTTGTTAACTCATGTTTAAGTCATTGATTCTTATCAGACTGTGTGGAGCTTCCATTGTACTAGAGTGTGGATTGCTAATTAAATGTAAATTCCCTCTGTCCCCTCTGTCTATATCACTCAGAGGAGAAGTATGTTGTCAGATTGAAATGTCAACCAATAAGAGAACAGCATTATCCCACCAATCCTGTAAGACTACAATATACCCTAAGGTGAGGGCTTGGGATATAAAAAGGACTGCTTCAGACACTAGTTGTTCATATGCTACATGGCCTCAGCCTAGGAAATTTGGTTCGGGCACCAGGGTCACATGGTGTCTTCATATTCTGCATGACCTCAGTCTAGGATCCTAGGATTTGGCTGGAAGATACCCAGATTGAGACAATTTGGTCACCTGGCTACAGACTTTTTTGTGCTCGGTCAGCTTTCTAAGCTTACCGCTATTCCTTTCTTGGTGGGGCTTGCCTAAGTGAGGTGCTTCTTGATTGCCATAGTTGACCTTGGAAGCCCTGAACATTTTAATCTCTGCTGAGCCAGCGGAAGGGTGAGACTGCTCCCTGTTACATTGTGTGTTTTGCTTATGTATCTGTTATATGCCTTTGAATGTTGGGGATCCAATAAAGTCTTACAATTGTGAATCCATCACCCTGTGTTGTCTGAGTAGTTTTCTGCCCATGGGTAAGGAGTTCGGGTGTTCAGTTGGGATGAGCCCTGGTCGATGTGGCCTTTCTAAAGGCAACTGGGCAAGCGGACGAGACACCCACTGACCCCCGTGTCTACACAGAGGAGAGCACCCACTGACCCCCGTGTCTCCACAGAGGAGAGCACCCACTGACCCCCGTGTCTCCACAGAGGAGAGCACCCACTGACCCCCGTGTCTCCACAGAGGAGAGCACCCACTGACCCCCGTGTCTCCACAGAGGAGAGCACCCACTGACCCCCGTGTCTCCACAGAGGAGAGCACCCACTGACCCCAGTGTCTCCACAGAGGAGAGCCCCCACTGACCCCCCGTGTCTCCACAGAGGAGAGCACCCACTGACCCCCGTGTCTCCACAGAGGAGAGCCCCCACTGACCCCCGTGTCTCCACAGAGGAGAGCCCCCACTGACCCCCGTGTCTCCACAGAGGAGAGCACCCACTGACCCCCGTGTCTCCACAGAGGAGAGCACCCACTGACCCCCGTGTCTCCACAGAGGAGAGCACCCACTGACCTCCGTGTCTCTACAGAGGAGAGCACCCACTGACCCCCGTGTCTCCACAGAGGAGAGCCCCCACTGACCCCCGTGTCTCCACAGAGGAGAGCACCCACTGACCCCCGTGTCTCCTCAGAGGAGAGCACCCACTGACCCCCGTGTCTCCACAGAGGAGAGCACCCACTGACCCCCGTGTCTCCACAGAGGAGAGCCCCCACTGACCCCTGTGTCTCCACAGAGGAGAGCCCCCGCTGACCCCCGTGTCTCCACAGAGGAGAGCCCCCACTGACCCCCGTGTCTCCACAGAGGAGAGCACCCACTGACCCCCGTGTCTCCACAGAGGAGAGCCCCCACTGACCCCCGTGTCTCCACAGAGGAGAGCCCCCACTGACCCCCGTGTCTCCACAGAGGAGAGCACCCACTGACCCCCGTGTCTCCACAGAGGAGAGCACCCACTGACCCCCGTGTCTCCACAGAGGAGAGCCCCCACTGACCCCTGTGTCTCCACAGAGGAGAGCCCCCGCTGACCCCCGTGTCTCCACAGAGGAGAGCCCCCACTGACCCCCGTGTCTCCACAGAGGAGAGCACCCACTGACCCCCGTGTCTCCACAGAGGAGAGCCCCCACTGACCCCCGTGTCTCCACAGAGGAGAGCCCCCACTGACCCCCGTGTCTCCACAGAGGAGAGCACCCACTGACCCCCGTGTCTCCACAGAGGAGAGCCCCCACTGACCCCCGTGTCTCCACAGAGGAGAGCACCCACTGACCCCAGTGTCTCCACAGAGGAGAGCCCCCACTGACCCCCCGTGTCTCCACAGAGGAGAGCCCCCACTGACCCCCCGTGTCTCCACAGAGGAGAGCACCCACTGACCCCCGTGTCTCCACAGAGGAGAGCCCCCACTGACCCCCGTGTCTCCACAGAGGAGAGCACCCACTGACCCCCGTGTCTCCACAGAGGAGAGCCCCCACTGACCCCCGTGTCTCCACAGAGGAGAGCCCCCACTGACCCCCGTGTCTCCACAGAGGAGAGCACCCGCTGACCCCCGTGTCTCCACAGAGGAGAGCCCCCACTGACCCCCGTGTCTCCACAGAGGAGAGCACCCACTGACCCCCGTGTCTCCACAGAGGAGAGCACCCACTGACCCCCGTGTCTCCACAGAGGAGAGCACCCACTGACCCCCGTGTCTCCACAGAGGAGAGCCCCCACTGACCCCAGTGTCTCCACAGAGGAGAGCACCCACTGACCCCCGTGTCTCCACAGAGGAGAGCACCCACTGACCCCCGTGTCTCAACAGAGGAGACCACCCACTGACCCCCGTGTCTCCACAGAGGAGAGCACCCACTGACCCCCGTATCTCCACAGAGGAGAGCACCCACTGACCCCCGTGTCTCCACAGAGGAGAGCACCCACTGACCCCCGTGTCTCCACAGAGGAGAGCACCCACTGACCCCCGTGTCTCCACAGAGGAGAGCCCCCACTGACCCCCGTGTCTCCACAGAGGAGAGCACCCACTGACCCCCGTGTCTCAACAGAGGAGACCACCCACTGACCCCCGTGTCTCAACAGATGAGAGCCCCCACTGACCCCCGTGTCTCCACAGATGAGAGCCCCCACTGACCCCCGTGTCTCCACAGAGGAGAGCACCCACTGACCCCCGTGTCTCAACAGATGAGAGCCCCCACTGACCCCCGTGTCTCCACAGATGAGAGCCCCCACTGACCCCCGTGTCTCCACAGAGGAGAGCTCCCACTGACCCCCGTGTCTCCACAGAGGAGAGCCCCCACTGACCCCCGTGTCTCCACAGAGGAGAGCACCCACTGACCCCCGTGTCTCCACAGAGGAGAGCCCCCACTGACCCCCGTGTCTCCACAGAGGAGAGCACCCACTGACCCCCGTGTCTCCACAGAGGAGAGCCCCCACTGACCCCCGTGTCTCCACAGATGAGAGCACCCACTGACCCCCGTGTCTCCACACAGGAGAGCACGCACTGACCCCCGTGTCTCCACAGAGGAGAGCACCCACTGACCCCCGTGTCTCCACAGATGAGAGCACCCACTGACCCCCGTGTCTCCACACAGGAGAGCCCCCACTGACATCCCTTTAAGACAAACTTAATTCTATGCAATCTTGCTACTTTCGAGATATCCCCTGCTGAAAGGGGCACAGTGGGTGAAAAAGGTTTGCATCAACACAAATGTTGATAGTAATCATAGATCATAGCGGTTCATACACTGCTATGCATTTACCCAGTATTGCTCTATTATTGGTATTATTTGGGCGCTGTATAGCAGTAGTTATTTTAGCATTATGGGGCACTATTACTTGTGCACTGTTTGGTGCATTATTAATTAGGCTCTATAATGTACCGTTAATTGTATATTGCAAGGCTTTATACCGCCATACCGAACATCAGTCCAGTCCTGCTACTCCTTATGCATTTCAATAAAGTGGGGGTGACCCTGTGACTATGTGATAGCCCTAAAACTGCTAAAATAACCGCAGTGACCATTATTTTTCCTTATATCCAAGAGAAAAAAAAAGTGACATGGAAAGAAGGCGGCAAATTCACTGCAAACTAGGTGTCATCCAGATGAGGTCTGCGGAGCTCGGGGGACATAATAGAAAAGTTCTGCATATTTGTGACTCCATTCAGCGGTTAATTGGTATTTTGATCCCTCAGTACATAATGCATTATAATACAGAGTAAGATAATATAATGCACTGTGAGCCTGCGCTTACTGCTTAATGCCTCCTATTACGCCGAATACAAAGTGCAGCCGCACTCAGTGGTAATCATTTACACCGCAATACAGTGTATCGGCAGCATTAGCATTATATAAATCTATCTACCTCCACACTGATTCATTGCTCCATATACGCTTAAATATTAAAAGTTCACAATAGCTAAAAGCAATGGGAGGTTGCATTATTAAAATAAGTACATCCCCTTGTAGGGGGTATGGTCCCTATGAAAATCACACCTTCATTGTTGTAATCGCTGCCTCTGTTCCGCAGAAACTAAGTGTTTTCAAAATCACTAATTAAGGTGGAGGTGTACCCTGGGTGTGACCAAGGAGCTCAGTGTCCACTGGCTTTGCATGTGTCTGGTCACCACAAATGGTATTGCCCTAACATGGTTTGTAATGCCATGTATAAGGAGAATTGGAGCTCCCGCTGCTGGAAGTCTGAAGCAAACACACACTACCTGATCTCTTATTAGGAGACTAAGCACTTGATGGGACATGTGTCTCACTCCCTGGGGAGGGGTTAGCCGACTACAGTAGGGTGGAGTAGGTGACGGAGAAGGTTCAGTGAGGAGGCAGCAGGAGCTCTGAAGGGACCAGCTGTATCCAAGGTACTAGTCCCTAGGCTTCTCAGGCTTATAGGGCCTGGTGGCAGAACTGGATACTGGTGAGTTTTATGCTCACTAGCAGCCTAAGTGGAGAATTCCGGGCATCAGTAGTACAGAGGATCAGGGAACTGATAGGAAGTATCCCACGTGAACCTAGAGGGAGTACTGGACAGCTAAAGGCAACCAGAAACCTACAGCTTATGGGGAAGTCAGCAGGAAGACTATATTACTCACCCAGCTGAGCGGACTTCAGTTCTAATCAGACTGGCCAGTCCACACGTCTGGTGGTGGTTGTATACCCTGGACCTGCTACCGAGATTTGCAGCAAAAATTTAAAGCTATAAACTGTTCCTTGTGTCTCCTTCCTACACTACACCTCACCACCAGCACGCTCATTCCCCTGGGAGCCAGCCCTGGTTGGGAAAGGGCTGCTGTCACCACCTATCTCCCAGAGATCATCTGCAGTGCCAGTCTCATTAGGCTGATTATTCCAACTGGCATTACAAAAAAATATATACAGAGCTCACTACCTCTCATGGCAGCAAAAGACTCAAAGAATCCGCGTCCACTGGCTATAGCGTTAGTCCATGGATTAGATAAATTAGTTCCATGTGGTTAACTTAATAGATCACGATGCAGGTGTGCAGGCGGCTCGCTTCTTTCTAGAGAACTTCAACCGGGAAGGACACCTATGTGAGATGATCATTGAGCTGCTCCGGTTTGTCTTGCATCATAACTTTTTTGTATTCAAAGACCAGTTTTGTTTTACAGAGATGTGGCACTGCCATGGGCACGGCATGTGCGCCTCCATACGCAAACCTGTTCCTCGGCCTATGGGAGAAGGGCATGTTTGCTGGCAGGGGCGTGTGCGCCTTGAACCATGTGCAGTGCTTGATGCGCTACATTGATGATTGTTTATTTTTTTGGCAGGGCCCTCTGGAGCAGCTCAATGTATTTATGGAGGGACTTAGCCATAATACATTAAATATCAAACTCACATTCAAATGGAGTCAGAGCTCAAAAATACTTCCCGTGACTTTGACTTTTTGTCAAGCAACGTCAAAGAACAGATATACCATCAACCATTATGTCTCTTGTAGCAGCATTCACGTGATGTATTACGCCACGTGTGGCTGCCCAAAGATATACGGTACATAGGATTAACATCACGTGAATTACATACGCAAATACATAAGAGACATTGAAGGTTCCAAACACTGTGAAGACGTGAGAAGTTTGAGAACTCTGCCACGTCACTGTAAGTTGTGCCATGAAGGTACGTGGAATAGAATATCGTCCATTGTGGGATTATGAATGGGCAATCTTAAACACATTTTGGCACAACAAAAGTCAAATCCCACTATTGGACACCTTGACACCAAAGGGACTAAACGAAAGCGGACATTTTGCCAACTCCATTTTTCTCAACTTCCATTTCCCCCATCCGGAGTCCGGAAGTGCGTAGTCATGACACACTTCCGGGGTAAGTCAAAGAACGTGGCAGCGGGAGTCGGAGCGCAGATTACCGTACCTTTCCGGTGGGCGGATCACATGACTTGTGACCCTGCCTCTACTTCAGTTTAAAAGGTTATGTTGGCACATTGTGCATCACTTCCCCTGATAAAGCAGACCACTTAAAACATGCGAAACATGGGGTCCAGTACCAAAGGGGTCTATCCTTCCTACCCTCCTGGCCAAACACTTGCACTTGCACTTTGGTATGCCATAATTGTAATGATTTGTACTTCTCTCGCCCTTCTACTGGTTACTGTGACCTGGAGAAGGGCGAGAGCCCGAAACTGTGCCGTCGTCACCTTGGCACCCCCTCCCTGCACCATGTATTTGCAACCCCAATAAAGGATTCCGCTTTCAACTATCCCGGTGAGTGCCGTTTTCTGCTTTTTTGATATGGACTGTGTTCACTGACTGGCACCTTGAGGGTATTTTGTGGCTCCGGTCCGCTTTTGCCTCCTGAGCAGGAGTTCCCCTTTAGGTAGTGCCCTCATTTCCTTCTGTTTTATTTTGATAATGTAGACTATGTCAGCATGCTGTTCTGCTACACAACTGTCTGCTCTGAGTGACAGGATCTAGGATAGATAGATAGATAGATAGATAGATAGATAGATAGATAGATAGATAGATAGATAGATAGTAGAATGGCTAGATTGGGCTTACCAATCTCCTGCTGTTGCTTCCTGGGCAGCTCATTAAGTTTTATGCATATTCACTGCACTGACCGGCAAACAGCCAATCACAGACACTCACACTCTGTGAGAGCCTCTGTGATTGGCTGTTGCAGTTATTTCTAAGTCTAGCCCAATGAAAGCAGGCAGCTGCGAGCTGCCACCCTTAGCCGCGTAATTTTACCTTGGCTGGCAAAAAATAATGCGTGGGTTCCACCCTATTTTTAATTGCCAGCCAAGATAAAACTAGGCAGCTGAAGGCTGGTATTCTTAGCAGGTTGAGGGCCCATTCTTTTAGGGTCCCCCCATGCTAAAGAATAGCAGCCCTCAGCCACCCCTGAAAATAGCGCATTCATTGTAGTGTCATTTTCATGTACTTTACCAGGTTCTTCCACATTTTTTTTTTAATTATTATTTATTTATTTATTTAACATACTAGGATGCCAGGTTGGTTGCCATACAATAATGTCTATCTATCTATCTATCTATCTATCTATCTATCTATCTATCTATCTATCTATCTATCAATAGAATAAAGGAATCAGCACAAACTTATTCAGGTATAAGGCGGGTGCAATACTTCCTGTTAGATGCAGTGTTCACCTGCATAATACATAGTTCCCAAAGACAGGCAGCACTCCAATTCAAGGTGATGTGGACATGTTTAATTCAACTCTCAGTGGTGCAATGTTTTGACCAATAAGGTCTTTGTTAAGCACTTACCTGGTTGTTTGAAATGCTGCGCCACTGAGAGCTGAATTAAACTTGTACATTTCACCTTGAATTGGAGTGCTGCCTGTCTTTGGGAAGTATGTATCTATCTTCACTAAATCCTGTCACTCAGAGCAGTCAGCTTCTATGGCAGAACAGCATGCGCACATTGTCTACATTATGTCTGCATACTGTTTCCATGCAGTTTGAGCATGTTATCATCCATCTATGCCTTTTTACAGCCCTCCCAGACTTCTTTCTTGGGTCCAGCGGAAAATTACTCACATTTCCCATTGACTTAGATTGTACTCGCTATTCGAAATGAATACACAAGTATTGCAAAGTACTCGTAACGAGATAGCGACTACGAATATTTCGATACTCGCCCTACGATCCACTTGAAGAGAATGGACCAGGGGGTAAAACCAATTGGTTTTTATGGTCAGTGAGACTTTAACTCCCGGCCCTTTCTCTTCAAGTGGATTGTTGATCTTCCACCGGGACCCTGCAGCGACCGATCTATGTACCTGTCCATGGGAGTTGTGACCTGTCCCAACCAGACCAGGTGAGTCAGTATTATTGGAGTCCAGCAGATTTTAGAGGTATCACTCTATGTGCGCTTCCTTTTCCCTTCATTTTTTAGAGATACTCGCCCTAGTGATAATGTTGTAAAAATGGCTATTGTGTAGATAGGCAAAGATATCTTTATAGCTGTATGGTAATAATATCTTCATATGAGTAATTAATTATATCTTTTCGTCCAATCATGACTTTTGCAGAACAAATTACTAATAATGAGACCCTGAGGTCACACCCAGGGGTTGTCAAGTATATAGAATGATGTCTTAGCTCTTATATTGTGTGTCAAGTCTCTGTTTCTCTCACTGCCCATGCATAACATAAGGCATATATGATCTGGAAGCAAGACAGGTCAAGGTGATATCCTCCTGATTGAGGATACAATGTCAATAACTACTGATCGTTGTTACTCTGAATGCAGGGACCTCGAGTAATCATAGGAACCCAGAGAGTGGTGGTCTGCAGCTATGTTGTTACCAATGGGAGGTGTGCATGCCCTGCCTTCAGCACTCTGCTTGGCCATGTCCAGCAGTCCATAGACATTGAGTGCCGCGGAGGTCATGCAGGTGCACATCCAACAGGTATTGGGGTTCGGTTCTCTGTACCCCCCAAAGGCTCCTCCGCTGTCTCCATCTTCTCATCGTACTGATGAGCCAAACTTTCGGAGCGCAGAACTTTGCAGTGTAACGTCTTCATCCTGTGAAACGAGATAAGTTAGATTTATGGGGCAGCGAGTCTCACGTCTCTTTCCTTCTGAAATTGATGCATGTGAAATATAATGGATATTTAAATTTCGCAACATTGAGTCGTTCGTCTTCGTCGCCGTAGACAGAAAAGTTTGACCTGTAGTTTATTATAAAGTTGGGTGAAGCCACCAGATCTGTGGCTGCCGGCGGAGAATATCTTTATATTAGTATCATTATTATATATGAGTCATTTAATGGAACCAAGAGAACAGAGATATAAGGAAAATCAGAAGATTTAATACTAGCTATTCCTTAAAGCAGTGCGTGAAGAACTACAACTTCCAGCAATAACATAGTCTGTAGATAAAGGAAAAAACTATAGTATCTTCTGTATATTTCAACTTAAATTAATATGAAAATACTTTGATCCCTTTACTCCTATACAAATTAGGATTAAAATCAAGTATTATACTCTGGAGCTGAAATCATAATTCTGCACAGAATTAGAAATATTCCATATACATACAAATTGTAAATCCTGCTGAAGAGTAAAAAATACAGGAGGTAACTCAGGATCAGTAATGTAATGTATGTACACAGTGACTGCACCAGCAGAATAGTGAGTGCAGCTCTGGAGTATAATACAGGAGGTAACTCAGGATCAGTAATGTAATGTATGTACACAGTGACTGCACCAGCAGAATAGTGAGTGCAGCTCTGGAGTATAATACAGGAGGTAACTCAGGATCAGTAATGTAATGTATGTACACAGTGACTGCACCAGCAGAATAGTGAGTGCAGCCCTGGAGTATAATACAGGAGGTAACTCAGGATCAGTAATGTAATGTATGTACACAGTGACTGCACCAGCAGAATAGTGAGTGCAGCTCTGGAGTATAATACAGGAGGTAACTCAGGATCAGTAATGTAAAGTATGTACACAGTGACTGCACCAGCAGGATAGTGAGTGCAGCTCTGGAGTATAATACAGGAGGTAACTCAGGATCAGTAATGTAATGTATGTACACAGTGACTGCACCAGCAGAATAGTGAGTGCAGCTCTGGAGAATAATACAGGAGGTAACTCAGAATCAGTAATGTAATGTATGTACACAGTGACTCCACCAGCAGAATAGTGAGGGCAGCTCTGGAGTATAATACAGGAGGTAACTCAGGATCAGTAATGTAATGTATGTACACAGTGACTGCACAGCAGAATAGTGAGTGCAGCTCTGGAGTATAATACAGGAGGTAACTCAGGATCAGTAATGTAATATATGTACACAGTGAGTGCACCAGCAGAATAGTGAGTGCAGCTCTGGAGTATAATACAGGAGGTAACTCAGGATCTGTAATGTAATGTATGTACTCAGTGACTGCACCAGCAGAATAGTGAGTGCAGCTCTGGAGTATAATACAGGAGGTAACTCAGGATCAGTAATGTAATGTATGTACACAGTGACTGCACCAGCAGAATAGGGAGTGCAGCTCTGGAGTATAATACAGGAGGTAACTCAGGATCAGTAATGTAATGTATATACACAGTGACTGCACCAGCAGAATAGTGAGTGCAGCTCTGGAGGATAATACAGGAGGTAACTCAGGATCAGTAATGTAATGTATGTATACAGTGACTGCACCAGCAGAATAGTGAGTGCAGCTCTGGAGTGTAATACAGGAGGTAACTCAGGATCAGTAATGTAATGTATGTACACAGTGACTCCACCAGCAGAATAGTGAGTGCAGCTCTGGAGTATAATACAGGAGGTAACTCAGGATCAGTAATGTAATGTATGTACACAGTGACTGCACCAGCAGAATAGTGAGTGCAGCTCTGGAGTATAATACAGGAGGTAACTCAGGATCAGTAATGTAATGTATGTACACAGTGACTGCACCAGCAGAATAGTGAGTGCAGCTCTGGAGTATAATACAGGCGGTAACTCAGGATCAGTAATGTAATGTATGTACACAGTGACTGCACCAGCAGAATAGTGAGTGCAGCTCTGGAGTATAATACAGGAGGTAACTCAGGATCAGTAATGTAATGTATGTACACAGTGACTGCACCAGCAGAATAGTGAGTGCAGCTCTGGAGGATAATACAGGAGGTAACTCAGGATCAGTAATGTAATGTATGTACACAGTGACTGCACCAGCAGAATAGTGAGTGCAGCTCTGGAGGATAACAGAGGAGGTAACTCAGGATCAGTAATGTAATGTATGTACACAGTGACTGCACTAGCAGAATAGCGAGTGCAGCTCTGGAGTATAATACAGCACTGCTTTTTTTGCAAGTTTACAAATTTTATATTTAATTGCAGTTGGACTATTTAAGAAGTCGTACTTCATGTTATTTATAGTGGACACATCTAAAATATAAAAGACCAAGGCCACTTCCGTCACTTTGGCCAGGACTTCCGTCACTTTGTCATCGGCTAGACTGAAGTCACACAGTGACACGACAGGGTGGAACATGCGTCTTAAGCGAGCGGGACCAGGCCCCGCCACGCTTACGGCCGCCCATACAGTGCCCCAAACACACAGGCGGGCTGCCGGCCAGAGCCAGCGCGAGCCAGCTGGGGGATGACCGCCGTTAGCCGGTCGTCTCCCGGCCGCCACACACCACGGTCCCGCGGCCGGAGCGAGCGCGAGCCTGCCGGGAGACGACCGGCGTTAGCCGGTCGTCTCCCGACTGGCTCGCGGCTGCCTGGAGCTCAGCCGCGGCTACCTATGGCACGGAGGTCCGCGGCGAGTAAGCCGGGAGATGACCGGCTTTAGCCGGTCATTTCCCAGCTGGCGAGCCGCTGAGCTCCGTGCCATACATAGCCGTGGCTCAGCTCCGCCCAGCCGTGAGCCAGCCGGTATTTTCTGCCGTACCGCGAGCAGCGATTGTGATTGGTCGCCACATTCAGCGTAGTGACCAATCAGAATAGCGGCGCTTTGCTGTGCCGCCATATTTGAAATACACTGAGTACAGTGTATTTGAAGTATCGCGCCATAGAGCACGCCGCTATTCTGATTGGTCACCATGCTGAATGCAGCGACCAATCAGAATAGCGGCACGCGCTATGCCGCCTTATTTGAAATACACTGTACTAAATGTATTTGAAGTATCGCGCCATAGAGCGCGCCGCTATTCTGATTGGTCACCGCATTCAGCGTGGCGACCAATCAGAATTGCGGCGCGCTCTATGGCACAATACTTCAAATACACTGAATACAGTGTATTTCAAATATGGCGGCATAGCGCGCGGCGCTATTCTGATTGGTCGCCACACTGAATGCGGCAACAATCAGAATAGCGCCGCGCACTATGCCGCCATATTTGAAATACACTAAGTAAAGTGTATTTGAAGTATGGTGCCATACAGCGCCCCGCTATTCTAATTGGTCGGCGGTGAACGCTGCGACCAATCAGAATAGCGGCGCGCGCTATGGCGCCATATTTTAAATACGCCATATACTATAGCGCTGCTATACATGTAATGTAATGTACCACCATATACCATAGCGCTGCTATACATGTAATGTAATGTACCACCATATACCATAGCGCTGCTATACATGAAATGTAATGTACCGCCATATACCATAGTGCTGCTATACATTTACTATAATGTACCGCCATATACTATAGTGCTGCTATACATGTACTGTAATGTATCGCCATATTACTATAGTGCTGCTATACATGTACTGTAATGTACCGCCATATACCATAGCGCTGCTATACATGTACTATAATGTACCGCCATATACTATAGTGCTGCTATACATTTACTATAATGTACTGCCATATACCATAGTGCTGCTATACATTTACTATAATGTACCGCCATATACCATAGCGCTGCTATACATGTAATGTACCGCCATATACTATAGTGCTGCTATACATGTAATGTAATGTACCACCATATACCATAGCGCTGCTATACATGTACTATAATGTACCGCCATATACAATAGTGCTGCTATACATGTACTATAATGTACCGCCATATACTATAGTGCTGCTATACATGTAATGTAATGTACCGCCATATACTATAGTGCTGCTATACATGTACTATAATGTACCGCCATATACTATAGTGCTGCTATACATGTACTATAATGTACCGCCATATACTATAGTGCTGCTATACATGTACTGTAATGTACCGCCATATACTATAGCGCTGCTATACATGTAATGTAATGTACCGCCATATACTATAGTGCTGCTATACATGTAATGTAATGTACCGCCATATACTATAGTGCTGCTATACATGTAATGTAATGTACCGCCATATACTATAGTGCTGCTATATATATATATATATGTAGTTCACTCACGTTGACTTAACAAGTTCTGTCAGTCACAGTATGTCAACTACATACATATTCTAGAACACACCGATTCTTTAGAATCGGGCCGCCATCTAGTTATGATATAAATTCTGAATGTTCTGGCTTAATATAGGTTTGGTGGACACACTGATTGTTGACTGTAAGCTTCCTTGCTTTTCCCGCCCCGTGGCTCACAGAACATACACTCGTGTGATCGAATCGGGCCGCTGCGGACTTTGTGCCAAACCCTCTCTCTGCATTGACCTTTTCCAACCATCTCTTAATGATACACACGGTGCATCTCTGCCGCGATGTGAAAACCTCGCAGAACAGCCCTATAATTCCCGCTAATCCCCATAATATGTAATCAGTATTCAGTGTGAGCTCTCCTCCAGCAGATAGACAGAAAATTAATACAAATCAGCAGAATATCACTTCACAAGTGGCTGCAGAATTAGTCTGAAGCAAACAAACGTGCAATGAGACCCGAGGATGAAAATAGTGATGGAAAGCACAGGGGTAGCGGGATGTGTGTGCTGCGGTTGTGCGCTATTATTTGCATTTTATATCCCTGTTTCCTGCGCTCTGTACCTGACTTTTAGCTCCTGTCTGAGTCATGCACACATGGTCCTTTCCTATATCGCACAAACAACCAGTGTAATACCCCATATCTCCTGCGGAGGCACTGCAGGGATACAGAACACTTAAGACTCCAAGTTTGGCGCCAAACTCTAGCTTTTACGTGCACACTTCCTAGCAAAAATATCTGCGGTGGGGCCTGAGTTCAGGACTTAAGATTAGATAGTTCCACAGTCTTTTCCACTTGTCCGAGTCTTGAAGAATGAGCCAGGAGTCTTGACTTACAATAGTAGACTGTGAATAGAAAAAGCACAATAGGGTCTTACCCAACAAACATGAAGGCAGAGCCAGACACTCACCTTACGTGGCTCTGACACAGAACCAACAGGAAAGCACAAAACAGCTGCCGCAGGATCCATGTGCACAGGCCGAGAAAATAAGAACAAGGCTGAGTAGTGGATAAAGTCGACTGATGAGGTCCAGAAATACAGAAATAGTGGTTAATTGACGCGTTTCGAGACAACCTGGCTTCATCAGGAAATGCCACCAAAATTCAACCTGGGTCCATTTTTCCAGACTTTTGATTTGGCACCTGCAAGGGAAGTCTATCATCCACGATAAATCCAGAATTTGGTAAGCTCATACACAAATCTTGCCTGGAACTTTTGAGCAGCAACACATCCAATGAATAAGATACTTATAGTCTAAGTCTACGTTCAGACGTAACGTAATTCGGGCGTATTCCTGCTTTTACACGGCACTTTTGAGAGCTCGCGTAAAAGCAGTGCCAAAGAAAGCAAAAGCTATGGCCGTGTATTTTTGCGCATGCGTTTTCACTGCAAAAGCGCATGCGCAAAAAGACTTGACATGGCAATTCTTTGTGCTTTTTTCAACGCGCTTTTCCAATAGGCTACATGTTAAAATGGCTACAGGAAAAGCGCGGCGTCGGCATGCAGTCGCGCTTATTTGCACCCGTTGCCTGACCTACCAAAGAGCCTCCTAGTTAGTCTTTGCAGAGACCCCGGTTGGACGGGTGTTTAAAGTACAGGCGCTCCCTCCATCCCCCACAACTCACAATTGTGAATTGTATTTTTTATTACTTACTTTATTTCTTTTTACCTTGATGTGTTCCATCTTTCTTTGCATTAAATTTATCAAGATGGCGCACATCATTCATGATGGACCGGGGCTGTCCGGTTCACAACGGACAGCCCCGGATCGGATCAAAACGTGATGTGAAACCAGCCTAATAGTTGGCGAACTGGATATAGGTGGCACAAAAATACCAAAAGTCACTACATTTTTGCACAACTTCAAGTTTTTTCCCAAAAATTGTTATATTTTCAGGTGTTTTAAGTCAAACTTCTGGACAAAAACACCTTGATTAATTGGAGTTTTAGTGATCGGTTTATTGATAGGTGATTTCCTCCAACAAGTAGGGATTTGCGTTAATTATGATTCTGTCTTAAAGAGAAGTTACACCTGGATAAAAGAAGAAAAAATGCAATACTTATCCTGGAAATCCACTCCCTGCTTCAATGATGCGACCCTGACGGTCTCCGCAGGACCGGATGACATCTTTATCACCAGTCGCCTAGTGGAAAACTGTCGTGCTGCATCATTAATGTAACGTTCGCCAGTGTGAGCATCCAGAAGTGAATCCACTAGCTCGGGACACCCATCTTGACCTAGAGGAGTGAAGCTAAGCAGCTACCAAGTCTTCTTGTTTTCTGTAGAGTCTCAGATGGAGAGGTGAGGCTTATAATAATAATATTTATTCATTTATATGACACTATTAATTCCATAGCACTGTACCCACATTTGCAACACTGTCCCCATTGGGGCTCATAATCTAAATATTTTATCAGTAAGTCTTTGAAGTGTGGGAGGAAATCAGAGGGCCCAGAGGAAACCCACGCAAACACAAGGAGAACTCCTTGCAGATGATGTCTTTGGTGGGAATTGAACCCAGGACCTTAGCGCTGCAAGGCTGACCCCGTTGTTTTTTGCGGCCGCATCTGCTTCATTTGTCGAATCCACACTTGTCGCTTCTGCCACACACTTACCGAAAGCCCCATAGATTATGCATGAGGCTTGCCGCAACTGTACCACAAGTGCAGCTGTTAGGCGGAAAATGTGGCAGATGCGTTTTTTGACCGGATCTGCCGCATTTTTTCAAAAACGCCAGTGTGAAAGCACCCTAGCAGAAGAACAGGTGCAGGTAGTGCAGCAGCAGGCCTGGTGCAGATGGTGCAGCAGCAGGATTGGTGCCGATGGTGCGGTAGCAGGACAGGTGCAGGTAGTGCAGCAGCAGGTCTGATGCAGATGGTGTGGCAGCAGGACAGGTGCAGATGGTGAGAAGCAGGACAGATGCAGATAGTGCAGCAGGTCTGGTGCAGATTGTGATTAGAAACGGCGCCCAAATAGGCTTATATAAGTGAGGCAGAGCCCGCCACATGCCAGTGCAAGTGGGAGAGGGTTCTGCCGTATGCATAAAGGTACTCAAATTAGCATTTTCAACACAAAAGAACAAAAAGTACTATGCAAAAAGTCAAATTTTATTGGAAAACGTCATTAAAAATGGTAAGGTGGCAAGAAAGGCATATACAATAAGCCCATCAGGTTAAAGCAAGGGCAGTAAGATATCGTAATACATCAACGGGTAGACATATTCTCACAGTAATAGAAAATCCCACAAGTACAAAGGTAAAAAAAACCCCAAAGGGGTCATTACCATACAAATGACAAAGGCGTAGTTACAGTGAACATGATTACATCCAAATAAAGTGCATGTGCAACAAGTATATAGGCTATACATAAATCCTTAGAATGAACATGCTCAAACGCTTTTGTCATGATCAAAGTACAAGGAGGGGTCCCAACAATAAAGACCTGTGCATACCCATGTTAGATCCAAGTATATTGCCCTCAACAAGGGACCTGCTGGGCTAGAACCCCGACGCGGCGTTTCGCTGCATAAGCCTGGTAGCTGCAGCTTCCTCAAGGGGGAGTGTTGTGTGCTCTATGTCAGCCCTCATTCGTCCCCCTATATATGATCATAACGAGCGAGGCCCGTACAGCACCTGTGTGTGCGCGTCATCCTCAGTCGCCGCGCGCCGGAAGTGACGCTCCAGTCGACGTGACGGCCGGCCGTGACGCGCACGCGGCGCCATGGGACGCGTCACCATGGTACCCACGCATGCGCGTCAGGCTCGGCCGTCCTGGAAAGCGTCACCCCGCGCGCTGGTGTGAGGAGAGCGGGTGGACGAGAGCAATGATGTGTTGCTCCGTGTCTCCTTTATGATCCCCCATACCTAATTAACAGTTACCACCGGGCTCTTAGGCTCCTCGTCCACCCCGCTTCCCTCACACCAGCGCGCGGGGTGACGCTTTCCAGGACGGCCGAGCCTGACGCGCATGCGTGGGTACCATGGTGACGCGTCCCATGGCGCCGCGTGCGCGTCACGGCCGGCCGTCACGTCGACTGGAGCGTCACTTCCGGCGCGCGGCGACTGAGGATGACGCGCACACACAGGTGCTGTACGGGCCTCGCTCGTTATGATCATATATAGGGGACGAATGAGGGCTGACATAGAGCACACAACACTCCCCCTTGAGGAAGCTGCAGCTACCAGGCTTATGCAGCGAAACGCCGCGTCGGGGTTCTAGCCCAGCAGGTCCCTTGTTGAGGGCAATATACTTGGATCTAACATGGGTATGCACAGGTCTTTATTGTTGGGACCCCTCCTTGTACTTTGATCATGACAAAAGCGCTTGAGCATGTTCATTCTAAGGATTTATGTATAGCCTATATACTTGTTGCACATGCACTTTATTTGGATGTAATCATGTTCACTGTAACTACGCCTTTGTCATTTGTATGGTAATGACCCCTTTGGGGTTTTTTTTACCTTTGTACTTGTGGGATTTTCTATTACTGTGAGAATATGTCTACCCATTGATGTATTACGATATCTTACTGCCCTTGCTTTAACCTGATGGGCTTATTGTATATGCCTTTCTTGCCACCTTACCATTTTTAATGACGTTTTCCAATAAAATTTGACTTTTTGCATAGTACTTTTTGTTCTTTTGTGTTGAAACTGGTGCAGATTGTGTGGCAGCAGGTCTGGTGCAGATAGTGCAGTAGCAGGTCTGGTGCAGATAGTGCGGCAGCAGGTCTGGTGCAGATGGTGTGGCAGCAGGTATGGTGCAGATAGTGCAGTAGCAGGACAGGTGCCTATGGTGTGGCAGCAGGACAGGTGCAGCAGCAGGTCTGGTGCAGATGGTGTGGCAGCAGGTCTGGTGCAGATAGTGCAGTAGCAGGTCTGGTGCAGATAGTGCAGTAGCAGGTCTGGTGCAGATAGTGCGGCAGCAGGTCTGGTGCAGATGGTGTGGCAGCAGGTATGGTGCAGATAGTGCAGTAGCAGGACAGGTGCCTATGGTGTGGCAGCAGGACAGGTGCAGCAGCAGGTCTGATGCAGATGGTGTGGCAGCAGGTCTGGTGCAGATAGTGCAGTAGCAGGACAGGTGCATATGGTGGGCAGCAGGACAGGTGCAGATAGTGCAGTAGCAGGTCTGGTGCAGATGGTGTGGCAGCAGGTTTGGTGCAGATGGTGTGGCAGCAGGTTTGGTGCAGATGGTGTGGCAGCAGGTTTGGTGCAGATGGTGTGGCAGCAGGTTTGGTGCAGATGGTGTGGCAGCAGGTCTGGTGCAGATGGTGTGGCAGCAGGACAAGTGCAGATAGTGCAGCAGCAGGTCTGATGCAGATGGTGTGGCAGCAGGACAGGTGCAGGTAGTGCAGCAGCAGGTCTGATGCAGATAGTGCAGCAGCAGG